>CM033641.1:89732403-89834429 GCA_019512145.1 Engystomops pustulosus | reverse complement strand
GACATACAAGCTTTGTTCAACCTAACCCCTGTTGGTCAATATGAGACCTATACAGTACCGACTGTATCTATATCAAAAATCTGTAGCTTATCTAAATGTAGTGGAACCGCATGTGCCTATGGTGAGATAAGTATATATCCAAAACTATATAGAATGTAAGCAACCAGTTATCACATAATGTATATCCAAAACTATATAGAATGTAAGCAACCAGTTATCACATAATGTCAGTATAACAAAAAATGGATATCACTGAGTATTGGTTGGGGGAAGGGATTTCATGCCCCCATGCGTTCCGCCTCTGTTGGCTTCCTCAGGGGTATATCCATTTTATGTTATACTGACATTATGTGATAACTGGTTGCTTACATTCTATATAGTTTTGGATATTAAGCGACTAAGAACTCATATTTTAACTGGGTTCAAAGAGAATAATAAATTGGCCTGGTAGCCATTAATCGATTGTAAGAACGAATAATCAATGGCAAGCTGTCAGTCGTTTGCCATTGGGGAAATCAGGCAAGATTTAGATCATTGTATTGGCATGAAAACATTGGATCTCACATGCATTTATGGAATCAGATGCACAGCTATTCCCTAGGAAGTCATGTTCACCAATTAATGCCAATTTAAAAAATCCCATTGAAGCTGATTTAAACATACCAAAACCTTGTTCTCTTAACACCATCTTGTTTGACATAGGGGAGATTCATTTTTGTTAAGATAATTTACATATGGTATTCAGCAGGACACAGAAGAATTGAATGTGTTAGCACAGTGGTTATAGCCTCACAACATAGTATGATGCCAAACAACACGAATCAGGCTAAGTGCACACCACAATTCACACCTCTGTTCATTACTGTTGTTAAAAATTATCAATTAAAAATACCATTGACATTAAAAGTTAGTAGAACCAGTAACATTATTATAAAAAGCAGGTTGGAAATTAGTAATAAAAAGACTTTGGAAACCTGTCATTAGGTAAAAATGTTAAATCCTGATGACAGGTTTACTTGAAGTGCTTCCTGCATTGTTTCTATGTGATATTTTTATATTTACATGTACCATGTGCATGCTCTGCTCTCAGACATCAGGTGAAATAGTTTGTAAGGGATTTACCCAATTATCAGGACAGCAGTCAAGAGGGTCTGGCAGTGCAGGATCCTCATGACTTAGCACTATAAGACACATGCATTTGGTTTATAGTCTAACAAATTAGTTAATGATCTGAAAGCCAGCACCCCAACCAATCACATGTCCATAGTGAACGAGAGCTAACCGGCAGTAACAGGTTCTGGCACAGGTGGTTGCTCAAAACAACTGATCTGTGGATGCTTGACACCCACTGATCTGAGATGGATGGGATATGCTAGAAAAAGAGGCTTCTCTCCACTGGGGACATGGAGATTTATCAAATTAGGTTGCAAAGGAGAAATTTAGTCATTACTAAACTTATGGCATATGGCAACAAATCATATTCCTGCCTTTGGAACATGAAAGTACGATCTGATTAGTTGCCCATGGGAACTCCTTCACTGTTACTTTCTACCAGTTCTGTAGTAGGACCCATGAATTCTCAGCATAACAAAGCTTGTATGTCTTTGTAAACCTTACAACAAGTCTAAATTTGCCTCACATCAAGAACATAAGTATGTAAACACAAGCAGAAAATTGGGATGTGTACATATAATGGCCAAGATATCAATAAAAAATAATTCTCTCTTTATTAAATGCACATAGCACTAACAATAAAAACACTTAAAACACATAGTGACATGTACAAAACCATAATGCATGAAAACCATCAGATAAATGCATTGTTCAACCCAACACCTGTTGGTCAATATGAGACCTATGCTGGTGTGTATTGGTGATGAATAAATCAAGTACTGACTGTATCTTTATAAAAAACCTGTAGCTTATCTAAATGTAGTAGAACGGCATGTGCCTATGGTGAAATAAGTATATATCTAAAACCATAAAGAGTGTAAGCAACCAGTTATCACATAATGTTAGTATAACATAAAATGGATATACCCCTGAGGAAGCCAACAGAGGCGGAACGCATGGGGGCATGAAATCCCTTCCCCCTACCAATACTCAGTGATATCCATTTTTTGTTATACTGACATTATGTGATAACTGGTTGCTTACATTCTATATAGTTTTGGATATATACTTATCTCACCATAGGCACATGCAGTTACACTACATTTAGATAAGCTACAGATTTTTGATAAAGAAACAGTCGGTACTGGATTTATTCATCACCATTACACACTAGTATAGGTCTCATATTGACCAACAGGGGTTAGGTTGAACAAAGCTTGTATGTCTGTGACCCATGGCTGTGCACCCAGGAATGGCTATTTTTCATGCCCTTGTACTCCAAAAAACAGACATACAAGGCGTGATAATTGCCTTTTATATGTCTTTATATGAAAATTCTACCTCGATGGCAAACCAAAACCCCCCCAAAGCAAATAGTATTGTAATAAGCTCTTTATTAGCCTTTTCCTAGACATATATCCTTTGCCTGAATAGACAGCTGCTACTAATACAAAGAACTGCAGAGAACCAGGTGTCTTGGACTTGGTATCTTTGAAACAGGTCCTGGAAATTCCATTAACTTTTTGTATTTAGTGTATACAGGAATACTGAGTAGTGCAGTATACTTTACCAGGTACCTTCTTGTAGATAGTAGCAGTTACAGCCCCACTCTGGAGAATGTAGAACTCTCTTCTGGTAGAATTTTATGAAGTGGGATTTATCAGTGTATTTGGCTGGCTTTTTTGGTGTTTTTTTGTGACTGTTCACTGTTGTGGGTTTTCAATGCGACATTTGAGCAAAATACACTCAAAATTGCCAGGACTCATTATTTACTAGAATCGCTAACATTTTGTCACGGAAACTTTAGGTTTTCTCCGACTTTTTGTGGAATAAGTCATAATTTGCACTCAGGATATGCAACATTTTAGATGCAAAAAAGTTTCAGAAGCCAGGTATGCAATAAATTGGATGTAAAAAATGACTAGCCAAGAGAAAAAAAACACTCTACAAGTTCAAAATAATGATAAAACCCTCATAAGAGTTATAATTATAACAAGCCGATTCCAATAGGACCCAAATCATCGAGGGTGTGGCCACATCTGCTGCTAGCGCTGCATTTACAAACACAATGCTAGTGTACGGGGGAGGACCTAAGCCCGGTTGCATGTGTGTTTCTATGGAAACACATGCGTTCGGTAACCAGAATCCGGTGTTTTGCATTAAAACAATGCATGACACCAGGTTCTGGTTACCGATGGCTTGTGTTTCCATAGGAACAAATATGGGATCAGGCCTAGACCTGCTCCTGTATGCTAGCGTAATGCAGTGCTGGTGGTACGTGTGACTGCACCTTTACAATTCAGCAAAGCTTATAGGAACAAGTTTTTAAAGAATTTGGGTCTAAAACCAACTGTCTCTGGAAATTGGTATATTGTTATATCGCCTCTGTAATCCTTTCAAACATGGAATTTTTTGAAAAGGTCCTTTTGGGATGGAGAAGACAGCGTAGCTAGTGACAATTTAAAGATTTGTCTCGAAGCAAACAGAAAAGATTCAGATTGTTACTGAATCTATGAACCACAAATAGATTGCTTACTTTAGTTTAATCTAATACATTTTAAATTGATTTTCCATGAAAATCTTAGTCACCTATTAATCGGATACATTTTTCATCACCAAATCCTCTGTGTGAATGAACCTGGATTGACACAGGAAGGCCGCTGTCCCCCACTTTGGTGTTATTCTCATTCTATGTGCCTCAGTCACAAATTAAGACATGCATACTATAATGGGACTTGCATGTCAGATTCATCATTAAACCAATAAAGAGCAATGAGGGGATTTATCATAGGTTTTTGGGCCAGTTTTGATACAGATTTTCTCCTATCTTGCATGTACATGTTAGTCTGTTTGCTGCTGTAATTTGGAAACGTTTGTCTGTTGCCTCTAAGCCAGCAGGCATTGGAGTAGGCAGATTGCGGGGCCAAATGGAAAATCATAACGTTAAAACTGGAAACAAACAATAGATCAGTGGAAAGGAATGGTTAATTTGTCGCAGCAGTCAGAGTCCTGAGAGAAATGGGAAAACACAGGTGTTGTAAAAAAGCTTTCCATTTAGATCTTAAGACATAAAACCATGACAAAAGGTTTTTTTGTGGAATAACCCCCCTTTAAGTGTAACCGAACATTTCGCATAGTAGTTACATCTGCAAACGTATTAGGAAAAGTCTTTCTGTAGGAGCAGAATAAATACAGTGAGGGGAATTGTATAGGCTTACGAACGATTCCCGGTGATAAACACCAATGATTCTGAAGTTCCGCTTTATTATTAAAATGATAAATTATATATTGTTGGTGCACATAAAGTACCTATAGTTGTGCCAATAATTTAGGTCCTGTGCACCACAGTTAATTTATACAGTGTAGAGAAACACCACAGTCGTACCCTACGGCAACAGGTAATAAATATACAGACTACATTTTAGTCGAATTCACATCCAACAATGTCTACAACCAAACAGACTGAGCAGCAGAGAAAAAAGCACACAGAACAGAAAAAAGATTGTAGATACATAATAGAGATGATGCAGAATACAAATTTGGTGCTAAAACTGTGCAAGAAGTCTATTATTATTTGGACATTACAATGCATGTGGTATAGTAGCTCCCTAACTTAATGGAAAGCCTATATGAAAACATAGATAAAAACAATAATAATAATGGTGCAGTTTCGACCTTCTGAAATAAGCTAAAGTGTGGACACATGTCCCTGCAAAAATTGCTTAAAAAATTTCAGAAAACACTGTTGTCGTTTTATACCTTGTTTTGAGTGTCCATCTGGTTTTGCTTTGCACCCTTGGTTTGTAGCATTCAGCCACCACTACAAACATCAGGTGCTAATTCCAGCCCTTCTCAGCACACTTCGAGACGCAAAATGCACTTCTTTGTGGAGTAATACTTGCAATGGTTTCTTACTGGCATCTCCTGCTGTCAAGCCCAGTGAGTCACCTGGAAGCACATGGCCCATTCGTTGCTATCGGCCACTCTCCAACCTCACACTTCCCTGATAGAACTGCTAATACGGGGCGTCAGCTCAATTTCATTTCAGCTTTATATAGGCTTCATATTTGTCAGGTCTAGAGTACTGGCCTGGGAATTTTGTTGGATAACAACTAATATAAACACAGTGCGGAACTTCTAGACATCATGCATCTGCTTTATTAATATAAGTGACTTTGGTTGCGTACATGGAGACACTTTCCCTGGAATCAATTCAGAAGGTTTCACTGTGAAGTTCAGATGCCTCCCTAGATTGTCTGGAGGTATGATGGACAGGTTCAAGAAAGGAAAAGTCTGCTGTGCAATATAATAACAGACATTAATAAGGCGGGTTTTTTCGTCAATAAGTCAGACTAGAAAACTTTATGATAGGAGTGGGTCAGAAAAATGCCATGTCCAGCCAGATGTGAGGTGGATCAGAAAATGAAGATTTGCAGAATGTCAGCTTGGCTTTTTCACAAAAGACGATAGCTCTATTCATGCAGTGCTAGGAGACCACACAAATATAAAGTATATATAAAAATGTCTATTATATATAGTATATAACTGTTGGTATTGTTTTTTTTTGTTATCCCAAGTCCACATCCATGTATGTTATCTGATCTTGGTTACATGAATTTACTTGGTTTAAAGTATTTCTTTAAAATGATAATATATATTATATTATATGTGAATTAGGACTGTGTTTTTATCAGACTATGTCAAAATATGTTAGTAACATATATACAATGTGTGAGTGGTGTTTTCTACCAGGAATTGCGATTATTTCCCTTTTTATGCCCCCTCTGTCCCAGGGGGGAGTGCGGAAGGATGTGATACGGGTATCCGCTGATACTTAGGAGGTTGAAGCAGGGATTACAAACATATGGTGGCGCACCTATGCTCCCAATACCTTTAGCAAACCATCGAGGTTAACAGACCTTTACATCACTCTTTTAGTAGATTTGCTGCATTATAGATCTTAATTATAATATTATTCTAAATATATACATAATAAAGCTGCTATTGATTAAAAATATTTGTGTGATTGGGCTAATTTCTAGGTGATATACTTACTTCCATAAAAGTTTTTACAGAATCTTCATGTACTCTAACTTTGGAGAATATAGACTGAAAAATCCAACAGCAACAATATTTTGAGCACATGCCCTAGGAAGGACCAAAGCCCTTCCAAAATCATTAAAGGAATTGGCAGAGTACACCAATGGTTAAAAACAAAAATCTAAAAATTGTTCTTACTCGGGTAAATAAAGACCAAAACTTTTTAAAATTTTATTATGGGTATACTGCACACTCTTTTGAATATGGTTCGAATATAGATCCATCAGAAATCGCAGACTTAAAATGTCCTACATCAGACATGTTCATTCGGTTAAACAGAGACGTAGAGTAACAAGTAGGGTGATGAACACTCACTTCCACCAGTAACATGCGTGCTGGTGGCCATTTAATGCCCCATTTTCCTGGGAACCACGACATTAAATGCACTCATTTTCCTGATGATCATTGCTCCCTGTGGCGGTTAAATGGTGTCATGCACCACGATCGGTGGGGAATTAAGCATGAAAACAACTTGTGATATGTTGGCATGGGACCTCCTGACATTGCAGTTAGTTTGCATTACTAGTAGGTAAGTAGATATGATCATTAGGCAACATGGTGTCAATCTTTTTAAAATTGCAAGGGTCTTCCATGATTTTCATAAGGGAGGGGGAGGAAGACAAGAACAATAGACACTGCCCTCTTCAAATAGAAGATAGCCTAAACAGGACATCAAAACAAATAAGTGGCACATATGAATATCCATTATAAGTATGGTACAATTTATTAACATGTAGATGGAATGCCACACACATATCTATTATGGAGGGGTGGTGCATGTACCGGACCCTTGCTTTGTCGACAACACAAAATGTCTCGTGCTGTATAAAAAGTATTTAAGACACCTGGTAATAAGGGGCGAGTGCTGTGTTCAGATTTTGGGAGAGGAAAGTAATATATGCAGTAAATCTGATTCTGGAAAAAGAAACATAGAAAACTGAAGCCTCAATGACTTTGATAGAGATAAATAAAGATAATATATATAAAATGAAAACATCTCAAAAACGAAGATATAAACAATGTTTCATGAAATATACAACACATATGAAATTTAGAATATTTTCGAATCTGTGAGTCTTCTACAATTTTTTCGAGCCAGTTGAACAAGTTTGCCTAGAATTTTGGAGAACCCTTATGCTAGAACCACAAGGGTTACTTAGGGAATGGCGCGTTGTCAGAGACATTGTTCTATTTTTTATTGATGAAATTTGAGGGCTCTGTGTTGGTTCTGAGACTACCACAGGAAAAGCAGCTTCAGATTTATTTTAAGTCAACTAATTGAAGTTGAATTGAATGCTCATCTCTTATGCACCAATAAATTGTGCACCACATAGCATCCTGTAAAACAACTGCGTCTCATCACTCATTGAGTAGTTTTAGTACTAAGAACTAATAAATGAAGATTCCATTGCCGGTCAGCTTCGGCTGAACTTGCATTATTTGGCAAGAGTTTTCAGTTAAAAACTCTGTCCCTTACTGAGGAGTGTGGCCTTCCTCGACGACACACCAAAAGTGAGATAATCCGGGTGTAAGGAATCAGTAAGTATGGTCTGCTTAATCCAGGTATCTGTTGTAAAACTGTTGACAGTTGTACTTTTTTTTTTATCATTATGTGACTGGGCCTGTTTTTGGCTGGAGTAGGGAACCAAAATCTCCTAGCGGCACATTTGGCATGTTAAAGTAGTTTAACTTCATTAATAATGTATGAGGGAATTCTAATCCATGGCAGGGAAAAAGGAAAGATTTATTGGTTACTACGTTCTTAGAACGGATGATTAGATAAAATCTTGGATGTCTATTTCCATGGCCCAGCTCTAAATATGTTGGTCCGAGTATGACCATTTCTTAAATTACTAATCATACTACAGTCTTTTTTTTGTCCTTACTTTGCTGTTGGTTGTGCAGTGCTGGTGGTACGTGTGACTGCACCTTTACAATTCAGCAAAGCTTATAGGAACAAAGTTTTTAAAAGAATTTGGGTCTAAACCAACTGTCCTGGAAATTGGTATATTGGTATATCGCCTTTGTAGTCCTTTCAAACATGGAATTTTCTTGAAAAGGTCCTTTTGGGATGGGAGAAAGCAGTAGCTAGCTGACAATTTAAAAGATTTGTCCGAAGCAAACAGAAAAGATTCAGATTTGTACTGAATCTATGAACCCACAAATAGATTTGCTTACCTTTAGTTATATCTAATACATTTTAAAATTGATTTTTTCCATGAAAATCTTAGTCACCTATTAATCGGATACATTTTTCATCACCAATCCTCTGTGTGAATGAACCTGGATTGCACAGTTAGGCCCGCTGTCCACCCACACTTTTGGTGTTATTCTCATTACTATGTGCCTCAGTCACAAATCTAAGACATGCACTACTATAATGAGACTTGCATGTCAGATTCACTCATTAAACCAATAAGAGCAATGAGGGGATTTATCATAGGTTTTGGGCCAGTTTTGATACCAGATTTTCTCCTATCTTGCATGATACATGTTAGTCTGTTTGCTGTCTGTAATTTGGAACGATTTGTCTTGTTGCCTCTAAGCCAGCAGGGCATTGGAGTAGGCAGATTGCGGGGCCAAATGGAAAATCATAACTGTTAAAACTGGAACAAACAATAGATCAGTCGGAAAGGCAATGGTTAATTTGTCGCAGCAGTCAGAGTCCTTGAGAGAAATGGGAAACAACATGGTTGTGTAAAAAAGCTTTCCTATTTAGATCTTAAGACATAAAACCATGACAAAAGGTTTTTTTGTGGAATAACCCCTTTAAGTGTAACGCAACATTTTGCAGTAGTTACATCTGGAAACGTATTAGGAAAAGTCTTTCTCTAGGCAGAATAAATACAGTGAGGGGAATTTAGTATGGCTTACTGACCCGATCCCGGTGATAAACACCAATGATTCTGAAGTTACGCTTTATTTATTAAAATGATAAATTTATATTGTTGGTGCACATAAAGTACCTATAGTGGGCCAATAATTTAGGTCTGTGCACCATGTTCATTTATTACAGTGTAGAGAAACACCACAGTCATACCCTACGGCACAGGTAATAAATATACAGTACTACATTTTAGTCAGAATTCACATCCAACAATGTCTACAACCAAACATCACTGAGCAGAAAAAGCACACAGCAGAAAAAGATTGTAGTACCATAATAGAGATGATGCAGAATACAACTTTGGTGCTATAACTGTGCAAGAAGTCTATTTATTATTATTGGACATTACAATGCATGTTGGTATAGTAGCTCCCTAACTTAATGGAAGCCTATATGAAAAACATAGATAAAAACAATAATAATAATAATGGTGCAGTTTCGACCTTCCTGAAATAAGCTAAAGCTTAGGACACCATGGCCCTGCGAAATTGCCTCTAAAACATTCAGAAACATCTGTTGTTCGTTTTATACCTTGTTAGAGTTTCCATCTGGTTTTGCTTTGCACCCTTGGTCTTGTAGCATTTCAGCCACCACTACAAACATCAGGTGCTACTTCCAGCCCTTCTCAGCACACTTCCGAGACAGCAACATGCACTTCTTTGTGGCTGTAATACTTGCAATGTTTCTTACTGGCACCTCCTGCTGTCAAGCCCAGTTTAGAGTCCACTGGAAGCACATGGCCATTCTGTTGCTATCGGCCACTCTCCACCTCACAACTTCCCTGATAGATACTGCTAATACGGCGTGCTGTCACTCATTTCATTTTCAGCTTTATATAGCTTCATATTTTTCAGGTCTAGAGTACTGGCCTGGGAATTTTGTGGATACACTAAATATAAACTACAGATGCGGAACTTTCTAGACATCATGCATCTTGCCTTTATTAATATAAGTGACTTTGGTTGCGTACATGGAGACACATTTCCACTTGGAATCAATTCAGAAGGTTTCACTTGTGAAGTTACAGATGCCTCCCTAGATTGTCTGGAGGTCATGATGTACAGGTTCAAGAAAGGAAAAGTCTGCTTGAAATATTAATAACAGACATTAATAAGGCGGTTTTCGTCCATAAGTCAGACTAGAAACTTTATGATAGGAGTGGGTCAGAAAATGCCATGTCCAGCCAGATGTGAGGCTGGATCAGAAAATGAATGATTTGCAGATGTCAGGCTTTTTTCACAAAAGACGATAGCTCCTATTCATGCAGTGCTAGGAGACCACACAAATATAAAGTATATATAAAAATGTCTATTATATATAGTTATATACTGTGGTTCATTGTTTTTTTTTTGTTATTCCCAAGTCCACATCCAAGTATGTTATCTGATCTTGGTTACTATGAATTTACTTGGTTTTAAAGTATTTCTTTAAAATGATAATATATATATATATATATATGTGAATTAGGAGACTAGTGTTTTTATCAGACTATTGTCAAAATGTGTTAGTAACATATATACAATGGTGATTGGTGTTTTCTACCAGGAATTGCGATTATTTCCCTTTTTATGCCACCTCTGCTCCAGGTGGGAGCGGAAGGGTGTGATAAGGGGATATCCGCTGGATACATTAGGAGGCTGAAGCAGGGATTACAACATATGGTGGCGCACCTATGCCCCCAATACCTTTTTAGCAAACCATCGATGGTTAACAGACCTTTTACATCACTCTTTTTAGTATATTTGCTGCATTATTGATCTTAACTACTAATATATTCTTAACATTATAACTTATATATAAAGCTGCTATTGATTAAAAATATTTAGTGTTATTGGGCTAATTTCTAGGTGATATACTTACTTCGATAAAAGTTTTACAGGATCTTCATGTACTCTAACTTTGGAGAATATACACTGAAAAATACCAACAGCACAAATTATTTGAGCACATGCCCTAGGACATGGACCAAAGCCCTTCCAAAATCATTAAAGGAATTGGCAGTACACCAATGGTTTAAAAAAAAAAATCATAAAATTGTTCTTACTCTGGGTAAATAAAGAACCAACTTTTTTAAAATTTTTATTATGGGTATACTGCACATTCTTTTGAATATGGTTCGAATATAGATCCATCAGAAATCGCAGACTTAAAATGTCCTCCAATCAGGACATGTTCATCTGGTAAAACGAGAGTAACAAGTAGGGATGATGAACACTCACTTCCACCAGTAACAGTGCTGGTGGCATTTTAATGCCCCTATTTTCCTGGGAACCACTGACATTAAATGCACTCATTTTCCTGATGATCATCGCTCCCTGTGGCGGTTAAATGGTGCTATGCACCCACGATCGGTGGGGATTAAGCATGAAAACAAACTTCTGATAATGTTTGGCATGGACCTGAACATTGCAGTTCAGTTTTGCTCATTACTAGTAGGTAGTAATATTGATCATTTAAGCACCATTGGTGTCCATCATTTTAAACATTCAAGGACTACTATTATTTTCATAAGGGGAAGAACAATAGACACTGCCTCTCAAATATGAAGATAGCCTAAATCTAGTACATTAAAACAAATAATGGCACATATGAATATCCAGTATAAAGTATGGTACAATTGATTAACATTTAGATGAGCCACACATAGCTATTTATGGAGGTGGCTGATGTACCTGGACCCTTGCTTTTGTGACAACACAAAAGTCTCTGTGCTGTATGAAAAGTATTATAAGTGACACATGGTAAATGGGGAGTGCTGTGTCAGATTTTGGGGAGAGGAAATGTATATATGCAGTAAATCTGATTCTGGAAAAGAACATAGAAACTGAAGCCTCAATT
The DNA here is from genome assembly GCA_019512145.1 of Engystomops pustulosus. Taxonomy (NCBI): domain Eukaryota; kingdom Metazoa; phylum Chordata; class Amphibia; order Anura; family Leptodactylidae; genus Engystomops; species Engystomops pustulosus. Next base: position 89,822,491 of record CM033641.1, on the reverse strand, counting down.
GACTGATAGAGATAAATAAATATATATATATATAACAATTGAAACATCTTCAAAACAAGATAAACAATTTTCATGAAATATACAACACATATGAAAATTTTGAATATTTTCGACTTGAGTTCTTCTACAATTTTTTTCAGCAGTTGAACCTAATGTTTGCCTAGAATTTTGGAATCCCTTCTGCTAGAACCACAAGGGTTATCATTAGGAATGGCGCTGTCAGAGACATATGTTCTATTTTTATTTTATTGAAATTTGAGGGCTCTGTGTTTGTTCTGAGACTACAAAGGAAAGCAGCTTCAGATTTATTTTAAGTCAACTTAATTGAAGTTGAATTGAATGTAATCTCGCATTTGTTCTCTATGCAATAACTTGTGCACCACATAGCATTGTAAAACTGGTCTCCATAACTCATGTAGTAGTTTAGTACTAAGAACTTAATTAAATGAAGATTCCATTGCCGTCCGTCGGCTGAACTTGCATTATTTGACCAAGAGTTTTTCCAGGTAAAACCTCTGTCCCTTACTGAGAAGTGTGGCCTTCCTCGACGACACACCAAAAGTGAGATAATCCTTGTGTAAGGAATCAGTAAGTATGGTCTGCTTAATCCAGTCTCTGTGTAAAACTGTTGACATTTGTACTTTTTTTTTTTATCATTATGTGACTGGGCCTGTTTTTTGCTGGATTAGGCACAAATCTCCTACGCGGCACATTTGGCATGTTACAAGTAGTTTAACTTCATTAATAATGTATGAGGGAATTCTAATCCATGGCAGGGAAAAAGGAAAAGTATTTTATGGTTACTAGTTCTTTAGAACGGATGATTAGATAACATCTGATGTTCTATTTCCATGGCCCAGCTCTAATCATGTTGGTCCGACGTATGACCATTTCCTACATTTCCAAATATCATACAGTTTTTGTACTTATTTGATGTTTTTGTGTGCATATTTGTACATTTCTACCATTAAACAGGGTTTACATTGTAGAAAATCACCGCTAAAAGCATGTGGTGCATTAAGGGAATCATGGATAACAGTGGGCGCTGACAAGTACTTTTTCTGTGTTACACTTGCATCACATTTGTGTGCTTGGGCAACAGCTGGGGAGACTTTCTTCAACAAAGATGAGTGTTAGATAATCCCAATGAGATTCTACAGCCACATCTTTTGTAATTATGTCACACTTGGTTTTAATGGAATAATTCAAACTGAAAAAAAGCTTTGATCCCTTTCGGAGGCAGTTTTTTTTCTCTAGACTGACTTTGCAAAAAGATCTCAAGATTTTCTGTTAGAAGATCTAGTCATTCCCTGCAGAATACATTGAAAGGATGAGAAATACATTTTTTATTTGGGTATATAAACATTTGTCCATGAAAATCTTGCATGGTTTAATGTAGGGTAAATGTTGGTAACATGAACATTACAAATTGAATGACTTTTTTTTTAACATAATCGCACAAGAATGCTATGCTGTTGTTAATAGGACCACACAGGCTTACTATGTAAAAAGCAGAACAATAAAGAAAAACATATCAACCAGAGAGAATAAAATGACACACTAGCCAAATAACAACCAATTATAATAATTGTTCATGTCTAAAATCATAGCTAAATATTACCTTACATTAATATATTTTTGTTAGGGCCACAGTATGAACACAAATTGTAATATTTTATTATATAAATTCTTTAGTTTCTTGCACATAGCAGAGCCATTTGTATGAATTCATGGTATTTGACTTACTAATGCATGTTTTACTATGGCAGTGAGCTAATATTCTTCTATATAATGTCTGTAAACACTTTTATCCAATACAAAAATTCTCCCCATCAGTTATATGTATCAGTACAGATGTAAAGACTTTGATGGGTGCTGTTCTATAGCTCTGTACAAAAATGAAGGGGGTCTCACACCTGGTAACCCCACTCATCAGTTTCTTGATACCAGTAGCATACTATAGGGGGTCACAGACTTCACAGTTGCCCACATGCCTCCATTGCCACTTACTTTATGATCCTAGACCCTTTTCAGTCAGGGGCCCTCTCACTATTGACAATGATACTCAATGAGGCCATAAATAGGTGCTCACATAATGATCTTGCGTTGGACAAATGAATCAATTATACTTGTGTCTTTAAGATGCAGCTACAATGAATTATGACAACAGCATGGTAGGGTCTCACCTATGTACACACACCACTCAAGTACCCAGGTGGGGCCATGATGTCAATGGGTCACTTGAGTCCTTATGCAGGAGACGAAAATAGAAGAGCAGAATATGTAGGCTGTGGGAGTGAAGGAAGGTAAGTACATTTTTTTAAAAATCTGGGACACAACTTGGAATTCACTCTGAGGGGCTTTTACGTAAATACAATCTGTCATTGAGGAGTATTAGTGAGCAAAGTCTGCTTTCTGAATGTTGGCAAGCAGCATTGGGGATGATTTCTGTACTTCTATTTTGACACTGAAAAATTTATAAATTGATAACTGACAACTGGGGGTAACCATGCCCGCACTGATACATTGCGTGTTCATAAATTTCCTGGAGGACAGAGAGAGGATGACACAATGCAGTAATCTAAAGAAAGGTGCTCTTTTTATGTTAAGTACAATTACAGAGGATTTGCCAGTTCAGCAGAATCCCCATTGGAAACCAGGCAGTGGGAAAATGAAAAAGAAATTAAAAATACCCTTTTTAGTATTTTTACTTCCCTTTCCAGTAGTGCGGCTTCTGTTTTCTATGTATAAACTTGCTGCCATGGATCGGATGTCCAGTGTGGCCAATGCACTTGCCTTAGGAGTCACAGGAGCAGAAACAGTGATGTTCACCAATAAATATTTGTGCTAATAAAGTTTAAAAGTAAGACAACTGGTGTGCAATAATAATAGCTCACCACCCCATATAATGTAGACTGGATTCAGCTATAAAAGGAGTGCTCTCATATGACTTTTTGAATATTGTGATTTCTTGATTTCTTATCACAGAAAGTGTTTTTTAATTATGATCCTTTTTAAAGTGATGCCCTTAAATAGTAGTTAATTAAAAAGTTTGTTAACAATGGGTTAATATAGTGTGAGAGCAGACTGAGAGAGTTCCTATTATCCTAAATATACATAATGATACAGCTACCCTTATGTTTGTACTGCTAGCTTTACATGAATCTGGTAAATCTATAACGCTGTGTTTGTTTTGCTTTACATTAATACCATCGTCTGTAAACTGGAGTAAAACATTTGCCTTCAGCATTTTCCCTATTATTTAGCAAGTTATCTTTTTCCTGGTGCTTTCTGTAAGAATGTCTTGATGAGGAGTGCACGCTCAGCATTTCGGAACAGGGAAACAATAATATGTTTTATTTGGCAGCCGTAGGTGCTGTATTTGGTGGAAATATTACATGTTTTACGGGATAAAGGAAATGACTTTGGAAGGCTTTTGTGGTGTGTGGTAAATTGATTTATTAAATATTGCTCAGGATTTTGCGGTTGTAAATAAAATATTACTGGTGATTGGGAAAAACAGTATAATACCTATTAGTTTTACAGTTCTTTAATGTTCCAGACAGGTAACTTCTTAAGTGTTTTAAAGGCTTTACTGGGAGTTTTTCAAATGAAGTAGAGGGATTTTCCTAGCAAAGTGCAAGTCTTTGACATGATCTTTTAATACGCAGTTGTGCCAGGTTATCGTTCTGCCTCTCGTGTTTTCTGGTCAATTAAATCCTAGGGTCTTAATTTTGCTTACACTGACTTTTTCCTTGGTGACATTGAATGATACCCGAACAGTTGTCTTTATTGATCACTCACAAGACAAAATACAAGATTTACAAGTGGTACCAAAAGTCAGGCTATGACTCAATACTGATCCGGTGGGGATTTCTTAATAAACAAATCTTTATCTATATAACATAATATAAAGTCCTTTCTTTCCTCAAACCATGACCATCCATGTGAATCGGCATACATCTAAACAGGTTTAAATAAAACAGAGAACCAGAAAATATGTCTAGACGTGTTCTCGGATTTCATGTGATTATATGATATATTGTGCATATAACTGTACCTACTTCTGTATCAATATACATTATCTCATAGAATTATTTTGTCATCTGTTGTCAGCAGACTTTTCTCTGAACATATGTGATTACATGGGATTCATCTAAGATGGCCCCAAGTCTTATGATATTTTGTAATACATTTTGTACTAGTTACTTTATTTTATAATCTCTTTTGCCTGTGACTAAGGTATTATACCTTATGGTACCCTGTAGATACTTTTGTATGTACTGTACTACATTCCACAGTTTTCTGAGGAAGGTCTTGAATTGACCGAAACATCAAAAATTAAGTGGATTGCATATATTTGGATGGAATAAAATATTTCTCGTATTTGTTCAACATATGAGTGTCGAGTTACTTCTTCTATATTGCATCAGGGTGGTACCCCACTTGTGCACCTGTTTCCCAAGTGGAATGAAGTGTATACGGATATACTGGAGTAACTGTGCCAAAGACATATGATTACAAGCACAAGGTATGCAAAAAACTGTTTGTACAATTATACAGAGTTATCCTAATAAACACATCAGATTAGGGTATTGAATCAACTACTTGTACAGTACCTGCCACGACGCATGTTTCAGCTACTCCAGCCTTCTTCCAAAGGGTCACCTTCTTGGGAGAAGGCTGGAGTAGCTGAAACGGGCGTCGGGGCAGGCACTGCACAGGTAGTTGATTAAATACCCTAATCTGACATGTTTGGTGAGATAACCCTGTATAATTGCACAAACAGTTTTTTGCATACCATATGTCTATGGCACAGTTACTGACACTAATACGTACTTATGCCAACATTTTAGATTTACAAAGTGATGTTTAGTGCTTTACATGTATTAAATTATTAAATTTGGTGACAAGCTTCTATCTTGTGTTTTTGGTTTGGTGATTTTTAAAGGAAACCTACCATTTCCGATGGTGCTTCTAACCTGTAAATACCGTGCACCAGCCTATGGTGAGCTGGTGCCGGCGCTTATCTTCCTTATGTTCTTAAACAGATGTAAAGTGTTTATTAATCTTTATATAGGAAGTAGCTTCACCGCACTGTGATTCGCGCTCGGCGCACCATGCGCGCGACCACTTCCTATTCAGGCGCACGCACGGTTGCGCGCATGGTGCGCCGAGCACGGACCACGGTGTGGTGAAGCTACTTCCTATATAAAGATTAATAAAGCGTTTAAGGCTTTACAACGGATTAAGAAAATAACGTGGATATGCTCCGGCACCAGCTCACCCTGAGCTGGTGCACAGCATTTACAGCTTAGAAGCACGATTCCAAGTGGTAGGTTTCCTTTAAGGAAGAGGAATTGCTGCATATAAATATACATTTGCCATCCTTGTTTATTTTGGTTGAGTCATAAAACCAACCATGTTTTCTATTGACATTACAATTTACTGAGAGAAAAATGATAAGGGTTATGAGGTGATTTATAGAATTTGAAATAAAACAGGCCGAACCTCAAAATTAGATAAAAATCATCTTTTTTAAAGATTGTTCGGATCTTTAAGGGGTTGTGCCTTTTCAGAAAATAATTGATATTATTTGTGTACATTTTCTAGATACTACTATTTCTACTTTCTACTTCCTGTCATTATTTAGTTAACTTCCATGTGATGTCACACAGGCGCACTGCTCATTATACCTGTGTGTACCTGTGTGACATCACATGGCCAGAGATATTTTTTAACCACAGGAAGTAAAGAATGAAGCATCCTATAGGATATCAGCTAGGTTACAAAATATCAGTTAGACTTCAGTGTTTGGGATCGCTGGAGATTCCTAGATAGAGCACACCAACATAGAAGTTGAACGGTGTCAGCAAAGATGCCTTGACATTGTCAAATAGGACATTAGAGGGGCCACTATAAATCTTCTATTACTGTCCAGGAGAGGGTAATGAGGCACAATAATCATCTTCATTGTCTCCATGTGTTGTGACTTATTAATGGGGTATTCTTATCTGGGGATTCACATTTAATGCAATTTAATGATTCATTACTTCAATTGGATGTTGTTATTAAAAAAAATTCCTGTGTGAAGATAATTTCCCATAAATTTAGCCATGTTGTCCCTTAGAAATTAGGTAGTTGTCCTTGGATACTGCACCCTGGTTGCAGTGACCAGGCATGTGCTATTGAGGCCTCCCTCACCACCTAGATTCAGTGTTCATTGCCACAGGAAATCTATTTGTCTCTTTGTGCAATCACTCCAGCAGAGGTGGTTGTGTCCAACTATATCTATCTTGTATCTAAGGGACTATATTTCTGGAGAAATATCTTCACACATTATTATAACGTGCAATTGAAGAAATGTATATGTATATATGGCAGCTGAATTAAATTAAAATTGAATGTCCAGATGAGAAAACCCCTTTAAGAAGTGAAGCGCTCACAAACCTTTCAAACTTTTGTGTTTTTATCTAATAAGCAGTTTTCTTTGTGGTGTCCTTCAGTAAGGTATACAGAAAATGGACTGATTATGTATGATTTTATATGCATGTTGTAACTTCAGACACTTTTGTGACTAGTACTACTAAAGGAGAGTGTTTCATGTCACAAAACTTAGTCAACTAAAAATAGGTGCAACTACAACTAGACTATCCAATAGTGTACATTGTCTAATCTAACTGAACTCTGAGATACTTTTCAACAGTCCCGTTTTGTGTTGTATGTATTGCATTTAATATATACTGAACTGTAACATTATTTTCACTGCAATTTTTTGGAATGAATATCTGTATATCCTCAACTAAACATTACACTGAAAAACAGATAAAGATAAAAATTAACTTTTAATAGGCCTCACTTAAAATAGAAATGGGGGGACTCAAGATAAAAATCTGCCAATGTATACCGCAAAAAACCCCTTTGCAGCTGGACTCACATAATCTTTATGCCACACTGCATACCTACAGGTGTTGTTATGAGGTGTCTTACACAAACGATAACCTCTCAGATCGAGGTAATGCAGTGGCCAGAGTAAGGAGAACCAGGTAAATTAGTGACAAACCCAGTCTATATTCATTGGGGTCATTGAATACAGTGTAGTATCCAGCTACTAGTGTTTCTCATAATATAGGAGCCATGTTACCGGCTGACTATGTTACCGCCGGCGCCCACCATCAGGACGCAGGCATTTTTTGTTTGTTTGTCTTACCATCTGTCATGTTAATACTCTCCTGTTGAACCCATATATATCAGTGGGGGAAACACGTTGAGAGAATGTGAGAGAATGCGTGTGTGTCAGCAGCATTGAATTTGGACTATGCATAAATAATGCATTCAATGTTGCCGACTAAACAGCGACTGTGATTAGCTTCTACTAATAGCGGTGGACTTTGATTGTGCATTGCAATATGCATCCACTGCTAGAGAGTAGAATATTGTAGTTGATGTATTTGCAAAAATGTTAATAATCAATCAATGTACTTCTAAGATCTATATATCAGCAGATGTCTCAGAAGTTATATTTATATTGTACCCACTGCTGAATAAAAGATCAAGTGTGGAGAAATATAAGGTGTGACTAGGAACTTATACAGTCTTCTGTGTCAGGACTCCTATATTATGAGAAACACTAGTAGCTGGATGCTACACTGTATTCAATGACCCCAGTAAATGTAGACTGGGATTGTCACTAACTTACCTGGTTCTCCTTACTCTAGCCGCTGCATTACCTCGATCTGAGAGGCTATCGTTTGTGTAAGACACCTAATAACAATACCTGTAAGGTATGCAGTGTGGCATAAAGATTATGAGAGTCCTGCTGCCAAGGGTTTTTTTGCGGTATACATTGGCAGATTTTTATCTTAAGTCCCTCCTTTTGTATTTTAAGCGAGGCCTATTAAAAGTTATTTTTTATCTTTATCTGTTTTTTTCAGTGAAGTGTTGAACTGTAACATTAGAACTGTAACATCATAAACTCCAAAAATGTTATTTTCTACTAAAAAAGGAATTTGTTTGTTTTAATAAAAGTTTCCCTTTAATAAAAATTCTTAATGATTGGCTGCCATTTGTATCACCATTTAAAGCTTGGCATATTGAAACCACGCAGACAGCTGGTACATGTCTGTTGATATGACAAGAGGAGACACTTGTTGTCACCTCGGGATAACTGGACCTGTGACATGTCATGTTGCCAACAAGCATCCAACTTTTATATCGGACTTGGAACTATCATAAAAACATGCATATTTATTCACTACACATCCAAAAAGAAAATAAGTTGCTTTGTGAATTTATGATTTAGGGAGGATAGAAAGATTACAGCAAGAAAACATGTAGATTTGATAAAATATGGCACACACATTGTATATTCTTATTTCTCTTTTTTTATTTTTCAACAAATTTTTCACATGATAAAGCCTTCACCATAAAGCCACAAATCAGTGAGGATTTTTCACAAGAAACAGATCAAAATTACAACGTTTCGGTCATCTTGACCTTTGTCAAGTTAGATCTGACTTTAAAGAGGACTTGTCAGCTCGGAAAACCCACAGACCAAATGTGGCCCCCATAATCCTCCCCCCAGCCCCTTTCTCCCTAGCCGTTTTTTAAATTAATTTATGTGCAGTAAATTGATTTAACACGATCCCACCTCTTACCAAATAAGGTCTGATCGTGTATCTGATGCCCTGGCAGTCGGCGTTATTCATTAGGGGGCGTGCCGAAACACCCCCAGCACGCCCCTGCCAGCGGTCATATTGTAGGAGAAGCCGGCAGCATCGCATCGCTGCCGTCTCTCCGCGGTGCGGCCGCACCGCACTAACAGCGGCTACGGACGCAACCTGGCTCACTCATATTGCCGGCCGGCCGCGCCGCTCTGTCAGCGGCTGTGGCCGAGCCTGGCTTCTTTAAAACGGCACGGAGAGCCGGCAGCGTTGCGATGCTGCCGGCTTCTCCTACAGTGTGTCGGCACGCCCCCTAATGAATAACGCCGACTGCCAGCACGCCAGATACACGATCCGACCTCTTATTTGGTAAGAGGTTGGATCGTGTTAAATCAATTTACTGCACATAAATTAATAAAAAAAACGGCTAGGGAGAAAGGGGCTGGGGGGAGGATTATGGGGGCCACATTTGGTCTGTGGGTTTTCCGAGCTGACAGGTCCTCTTTAAGTTGTGTCGTAGGAGGTTTTGGTGAGGCTGTGTTGCTGGAATGGGCTGTCTCTGTTATACTGTAAAAGAGCGTCCTGATGTCTCAACTTACAGTCAGATCTAACTTGACAAAGGTCGAGATGACCGGATTTTGATCAGTTTCTTGTGAAAAATCCCCACTGATTTGTTGCTTTATGGTGAAGGCTTTATCATGTGAAAAATTTGTTGAAAAATAAAAAAAGAGAAATAAGAATATACAACGTGTGTGCCATGTTTTCTGATTAGATACAGTTTGGATTGAGAATCCCACATCATTGACCACTAGAAAAGAGTGTGAGGTTTCTATTGTCTTGGATATAGAGCATGGTGTGGTTTTCTTGGAATAGGCTTTTCACACTTAGCAATAGGTTAACATTAAAATCAGTAATAGCACAAGTGTACAAATATTGGAATTGTCTAGGTCCTGAAAGCTAAGACTCCCATTTTCTGTGCTTCCTGAGCCTCAAAACTATTCATGAGCTATCCATATGATAGGTTGTTAATAGTTCATCATGGAGGAGCAATACCCACCACCCCTGCTGATCAGCTCATATTCACTAAGGTTAAATCTTGAAATAAAGAGCTCTCTCCATAGTGCATGGATAGCCCTGTGGCCGCATTGCAGACGCTGCCTAACTCAGTTTAATGGAAATGTCTATTTAAACTCAACTTTAATTACTCAAATCTTGACATTTTAGGATACAGACATATTTTGCTGCACACATTTCCAAGGTATTTTTGTTGACCACCTTAGACCCCTGGTGCTTTACCAAAATGATATCTCCATAACTATAACTATCTCCATAACTCCCCATAATATACTATTACACAAATATAGCGTTCTAAACTGAGTTCAGTAAATGTGATTTGTTCCTGGTGTATATTACATGATAGGCCCAAATGGTTGATACCATCCAGATTTTGAGAATCATGTGCGCTGCATTGTTATACGTACTATGCTGAATCTAAAAAAAAAGAAAAACAATATTTATCTCTTGTTTGTTTTGCTGCTGATGTATACATTATGGGGCACATTAACTAAGGGTCCAAACACCCCACTTTCGTCGGGTTTTGCGATTATTTCCATTTTGCGCTGAATTGCCCTGGCGCACGCAATCGGATTGTGGCACATTGACTTGCATGAGACAGAAATCGGGGGGCAAGATCAAGCACTCAAATGCACCGGGAAGAAGGTGAACTCCGGGGGACCTTGGCGCAGAAGCGACACATGCAGGAACTCGGGCGCACGATCTTAGTAAATCTGCCCCAATATATCTTAAACAAATTTGTTACATTATACTTTGATAAAATTTGGATTCCAGATCTCATTGAAATTGCTAGTTATTGGAAATGAAATGGTCAATTTTCTGGTGTGTACCAGAATATTTCAGCTTTCATAATGAGTCTAAAGCCCATATAATCCCCCAACCCCCTTGTTCATAACTCCTAGCATGCGACAGTAGAGTGGTTATAGAGTAGGAATGGGCTACTCTAGGGTGTGAATTTAATCCCTGCTTCACCCTCTGAAGGCATGCTATGTTGTGGTCTTACCCACAATAAGAAAATCTGTTTAGAGATTTAAAGGCTGATAAAATCCTTTATTTTATTTACAGTTGGTGCAGCTGAGACACCGGGCGTGCAATTAATTAGGGCAAATGTGCTGTGGTAAGAATAATAATGGAGGCAGACTACAAACAGATGACACCCAAAGGGAATTTAAAGCTGTGCTATTTCTTTTCTTCTTTTAAAGTAATTGCATCTCCTAAAAAAATGTTGGAAAGTTAATGTTCTTTTTTTTCTCAATCTTGAGATTTAAAGTGACTTCCACTTTCAGATCTCATTCATTGTGATATTTGAGTTATGAGGATGCTCTGATCAGTGTAATTCTAATTAATTAAAATGATGGAAAAGAGCACGGCTTAAATGTGTGTTTTATACTGATGAAATGCTGATAGTAAAAAAAAATGTCATATGTTTGCATATTGAGACATTCAGCTGAGAAAACAAACAAACAAATTCATTCTGTGTTTTGATTGCGCTGCTTAAAGACAGGGAGAATAAGATGCATAATTTATAGGCGTGTACTGCACATTAATGCAAAGAGATCACGCACAATCTTCATAACTGTGTTTTCAATGTCATAGCATGTGTATCTGAGTGTGTTTGCATTGGGGATTTCATATTCTTTGTTATATGTTTTCCAAACATTTAAGGTATTGTCTTGCTAAATGGGTAGAAATTATAATCTTATGACTACAGAAAAGGTTTCAATAACATTGTATCAGTGAAGCTTGGATATGGGAAGTGTCACTAGTATTTAATATGTCTGAATTAGGAATGACCTGTAATTTATCCCAACATATCTTCTTGGAAATCGTTTTATTTTTTATGAAACAACAATTCATGTGCCTCTTTTCCTTAAAATTTTTTTTGATCTGTTCCTGTTTTATTCTATTGCTATTTTGCGTATGAATAAGTTGTCTATTAGGTTGTACTTGTTTGGTGTTTGACCTTACAGAGGTATGTTTGGACATATTCATTTAAGTGCAGTTACAGAAAGCTGTGCTCATTATGTGCACCCTAGACCAGCGGTGGCTGGATTTCACCAACCAACCACAGTCCCAAGGAAGGATGGCGTATCATAGTAATATGTGATGCAAGGAATCACGGTGTCCCCAAAGAACAGTAGCTCTGAATTGTAATCATGATCATCAATTTAAGCAGCTAGTGTTTGCTGTATAATACAGCAGTTACCCAACTAAACCAATGCCATTTCAGGACCTTTCAGATTGCAAGCAGGCGGTAGGGACGCATGTTCCATGCCTCTAGATCAGTGGTTTTCAACCTTTTTTGAGCCGCAGCACACTTTTTATACTTAGAAAATCCTGGGGCACACCACCAACCAAAATAGCACAAAATGACACTAAAACAGTCATAATATAGATTCTAAATTTATTTTACTCACTCAGTGAGTGAGTGAGTGTGAAACCTGGGCCTGTTTCGATAGACACAAAAGGGATATCCTGGCAGGAATGGTGGAAAGACACACACGAAGCTCTTCCTCAACAGTTCTCAGTTTCTCCCTGTTTTTAGTATATGGTGCTGATTATTATGTGGCTCATATACTGCAAAATAAAGGGGTACAATGAGAAGTACTATGGCCATGAGGCCAGAGTACAAGTGCCAGCTCATATACTCAGCATATGAGCTGGTACTTGTAGTACTCCAGCCTCATGACTATAGTATTTCTCAGTTTACATTTCTCATTGTTATATGCAGTATACTGCTGGAGTACTAAAAGTACCAGCTCATTTGCTGAGTATTCTGCCAACAGTTCATATACTCAGGCAAAAGCTCATATAGTCAGCATTATTGGTGGGCATTACCTTGGCGGTGGGCAAATGCGAGAGTCTCTCCGCTCTCAGGATGATGCGCCGGCCTCGGTGACGTCTTTTTGTCGTGCGAGGTTCAAAGCTTGCGCATGTGTTATTGTACACGTCTCCTACATTGTAAGAAGCCGTGACTGCGCATCGCTCCACATTGCCAGGAAACAAAACACAGGAGGCACCATAGTTTGGGGAACTTTCCCCGCGGCACACCCGACCATGTGTCGCGGCACACTGGTTGAAAATCACTGCTCTAGATGCATCCTTGTACCATAGTACCGAAAGTAAAAAAAAACTGGAAGCAGACAGCACCATTCTCAAAGATGTGGTCACACCTGGTTACTGCAGAACAACTCCTTTTATTGCAGTGAGAGCAAAGCTGTGATGACTCAGTTCATCCTCTAGACCAGTGGTGGCGAACCTATGGCACGGGTGCCAGGGGTGGCACTCTGAGCCCCCTCAGTGGACACTCAGGCTGTTGCCCCAGCACAGAATTCACCAGACAGGACTTGAGGGTTCCTCCGGCAGGCCCAGGTAGCCCAGAACGTGAAGCATTTGGGTCTACCTGAGACTGCAGGAAGAGAAGGTGTGGACATGGTCTGATTATCATTGGAGCCATTGAAGCTCCTGCTCTTGGCCCCACAATTCTTCCTGTTCAGGGAAGCTCCAATGGCAATCTTAATTTTCCCACCTCCTGTCAACGATATTGGTGTCCTCAGAGCAAGAAGATTTTAAAAATGTAATGCTAGAATTGCTGTGTTGGCACTTTGCAATAAATAAGTGGGTCTGGTTTGCATTTTGGGCACTCGGTCTCTTAAAGGTTCGCCAACACTGCTCTAGACAGAGAAAGGAACTGTCTGTTGACTTTTGAGAACAGGCGATCTGTGGGAGTGCTGGGTATTGAACTCCCCATCAATCTGATATTGAGTAAAGAGTATTTTTACCCACTTATTGAGTGTTTTTAAAGTAAAAACATTTAGATCACATCACTGGTAAATTGTCATTTTTATTGTTGTCTATTTAAGCCATTAACTGCATGTCACATATTTCTTTCAGGTTAATAATAATTTGTAGGCTATGCAAAGCTGCAGATATAACTGTATTACACATGTTGACTAAGGCCCATTGGCCACACAGCCTTAATATATCAATATGTCAATGTACTTTTCAATCACACATGCTGCACTTTCATCATGAGCTATTTTGAGCGTTTGTTATTGAATATGGAGCAGGGTAACGTTATAGAGGAGAGCTATATGATACATTGATGATGGGATCAAGTTCTGAATTTCTTGCTATTATTTCTGCCATAGACATGGAAATTCTGAGAAAATGACTGAAGCACTTGCAATGTCATCAATGGCTTCTATTTAAAGGAATACTAAACGTCTGATAAACTTAAATAGGATATGAACTTGTCCAATGTCAGTGTGTGGAAAAACAGAAATGTTGAAAGAGCATTGGTGAAAGACTTTCTGAACTTCCATCATTGACCGAAAAAACGCTACTGAGGCAATCAGTACTGGTATTTATGATCTACAGCAGGTAAACAACTGGCTAGAACAGGTAGAGGCTTCTGCTCTAGCCAGTTGCATTACAACAGAGAACAGTGAAGTGTTTTAAGTGGAATTTTGTAACTTCTCAGTTGCTGAATGAGACAAAAGAAACAAATAGGAAAATATATGTGTATTCATTATACCAGACATATAAATGGATGCCAGTTGCTTTAACAACTTCATTTTTGCCCTTGCTCCAAAGATGATAAATGCAGCAAACGGTATTGTTGAACATAAGGTGATCACACTACAGAGCAATCTTTCTAACCAAGTACCTTGTGTTTAACCCCTTTCTGACCAGGCCATAAAATGCTTTAATGACCAGGGCATCTGGTGCCATACATCAAACATTGATGTGCCATTTTTTGTGACACATAGATATGGTTAAAAATTAAAAAATGATCTTTTCTTCATGTTTATTTTGTTTTGTGGGGTACAAAAATCTGAGACTTGTCTGAGGAAGGAGGACACACCTCCAAAACGTCACACTAGACCATACGGGCGTCGGTTGCTCAGTGAAAAGCCATGATCTCCTAATGTGCTACAATTTTATGGACAATTGACACTGTTTGCCGAAGATATGGTGATGTACTGGTGTTTTATGTCTTTTCACATTTGGATATAAAGAAAAATTGATTTATATTGCTGACTCCGGTCATATGTCTCTAAATGCTTGGTTAATGGGTTATGAGAGCCCTCATTTGTAGACCGGTGTACACACTAGGAGTCACACGCTACAGAGCTTTTTTGTTTTTTGGTTGATGACTGCACATCATTGATAAGAAGCCATATGTAGTTATGCATCTAAAACTTTTCTCTCTATATGTTGAAAAATACTTTTAACATAATAAACTATTATTTGGACTATTATAGTCCATACATCCTACTGGAGCCTGCTTTCTTTATTATTTGTCACTACCTGGGTTACTGGAGGATTTTTTGTTACTCTGGTGGGCCAGTCTAACTTCTGTGGGAATATTCTTAGTTAGAGCCTGTTAATAGTGATTATGTAAGGTTGAATAATCAGTGGCCTCTGGTAGGGAAAAAATTCTTCCAAACTTCTCTTGACTAAAATCCCTTCCTAAGAAAAAAGTTTTTGTTCCACAATAAAGTGGATAATGCTTACTTCACACATAGATATTTTCACACATATTTTTCCGTGGACACATATGAAATGATTAGTAGATATCCAAAGGAACACAAAAAGAAAAAAACATCCAGTGTCCTTAAAAGTCATCATATTTTTATTTGTTGCAAATTTTGAAACCCACAAAAATTATTCTAAGGGCATACAGACAAGAAGAATTTACCAGGTGGAAAAAAGCGTACTTGCAACGCGTTTCTGACTTCTCATGCTAATATCATGTTTGACTTATCAAAAATATCATGCTTGACTTGGAAAGTCTGAAACACGTTGCAAGTATGTTTTTCCACCTGGGAAATCACCTTGTATGTATACCTATACAATGACTTATTATGAATTTTAAAATTTGCAACAAATAAAAATATGAAGATTTTAGGGACGCTGAATGGTTTTTCTTGTTGTATCTCTTCCAAAGAATCTAGTTCATCCAGGCCCCTCTTAAATATCTCCTTTACCATCACAACATCCAGTTGCAGTGAGTTCCAAACAGTAAAGAGTATTACAGTAAAGCTCTTACAGTAAAGAGTCCCTGCCTATAAGGTTGGTGAAATTTTCACCAATGGAGAAAGTTCCATTTTAATTTTTTACAGTACTAGCTGTAATAAGATCACTAGAAAGATCTCTATTCTGTCCATACAAATACATTCATTTTTGCAGTTTTCTAAATACTAAGGACCCTGTGCCAGTTTTCTGTTAGACTTTGCATGTTCTTTTGTGCAAACTGATTGCATGAGTATTTAAGAAGGGTCCGCACCACATTTAAGTTGCTTGTGACAAGTTTATACACTGAAATGGGCGTTCCGGTGCACAGTTGGACTGAAAAGTCCGACAGAAATGTGGCGCATGCCCAAATGTTGCATCAGGCGCTGAGATATAGTGACGGGTGGTCGTGGCCAGCCACCTCGGCCAGCCGGAAACTGAACCCAACGGAGCTTCCATACCCCTGTAAACAAACAGGGGCACAGCCCGGCGAGACGGCAACGCAGAATGTATAGAGCAACTGATGATGTTAGTACAGGTTTTTTTTTTTTTAAATGCCTCAACAGCTTTCCCCCAGAATTTTACAAACACTTGGATAACCCCTTTAAAGCAACAATGTTTTGAAAGTCTTGGCTGCCATGCAGCTCTATCAGGCAAAATGACATGTATAAGCAATGTAACGGTGCACTGCACATATTATAAAGTTTTCTTGGAAAACAGAAAACTTTTACTACAAATCTTATTTAGAAATTAACAGTTGACATGTTGTACCCACAAACCACTCAGCTGCAGTCATCCTACAAAATGTTAATTATCTAAACTCTCATTGTGACACTTTTAAGTAGCTCAGCTTGATTCTCAATAATTTGTTACTACATTTGTAATGATATTTTTAGCATTATACACTATGAACATTCTCCCGCTGTGAGCGTTCTTCCTATTTCTGCCCAGCTCCTCATGGTTCTCTATGTGTAATTGATGAGTTCAGTTTACCAGTCATGCTTTGTAAAGTGAGCACACTCTTTCCTTAACTTGTAGAGGGGAGAAAATAGTTCCTCAGCTGGAAACTTGGAATATAGAAGGTCGGAAAAACTGACATAGATAACATTTCAGATTTGATCTAGCCTGTTTTTTTTTTTTTAGGAGAGTAAAAACTTTTAGGTTTTTATTTTTGTGTCGTGATTTATCAGTGGTATGTTTAAATATTTCTAACATAGGAGTAGCTTAAAGTGGTGCAGAAGTTAAGGTCATCACCAGGTTGGAGATTAGAGATGAGCAAATCTATTCATTGGTTTGTAGATTCAGCACAAATCTGCCATTTTTTGGGCAACAAAGTGAATTCAAATATTTCACAAACAGATTTGAGTAACATTGGTTCAGCCTGAATAGATTTATACCTGAACCAAATGTTTTAAAGCTTCAGTGAAGTTATTCTTGTAGACCCAAAAGGTGTCTCTACACTGGTATCATAAATTATGTAATGTAGTTAGGGGGGGGGGGGTTGCTTAAGGGTCCAGCAGTTTTACATTTCATCTATTTTTTTTAACCTCTTATTGCTGAAACACAACGTAAATTGTATTTTAACTTTTTGTTTGTCATCTCTGAAAGACAACTAAATTGGCCATGTTTTACAAAGCGGATGTAGAGTTGTTTGGCAGCAGATCACAACCATGCTCAAAAACCAGCACTTTCAACAGAACTGAACGTGCAAGTTAATAGTTTTATTATGGTTGTAATTGCTGGCTGAATCCACTGTACTTTCATATCATCACATATGACTAGCCTAGAATAACAATTAGGGAAGTAACAAACAAGTAAAATGACAAGTAATCCAGACTAAAATTATGAAACAATGAAACAAAAGACATATCCCCTGTGTAAAACCCTACAACATAAATAAATGTCATAATACTGACACTAACCATAGATCAAAGGAAAGTTGATAGGATCTGATGTAAAAAATAAACATAAGAAATAATTATGGTAGACTTCCTAGGTTCATACTAAATATTGCATAGTCAAAGTCCAGAACTGCAGATGCAAGTTGCAACAAGTGTCCTGCACTGCCTTCCGAGGGTGCCATGCTCCCCTGTTTGTTTATAGGGGCAGGCACGCCTGGCTCCGACCACCTCCGGACATGGCATCCCCACCCGTCCTATGTGTCAGCGTCTGATACACATTGAATCTAATGGTGTATCAGGCGCTGATACCGGACGGGTGGGTGTGCCAGGCGAGCAGAGGTTGTCGGAGCCGAGGGTGCCTGCCCATATAAACAAACATGGACACTGCACCAACGGAAGGGGGTGCAGGACAGCGTGAGTGGTGGATAAAATAAATATATGTTTATTTTTTTTTTGTACAGAGCTCCCCCCCCAGGCCCCCTATATATTTATTTAATATATTAGGACTAGAGATGAGCGAGCACTAAAATGCTCGGGTACTCGTTATTCGAGGCCCTCCAGAAAAATGGAATAGATTGAGTGCCTGTATGTGGCAGTCCAAAAAAGTTTTCAAACCAGAGGAGCAGGTAGGTGGCCCTCCAGAAAAATGAAATAGATTGAGTGCCTGTATGTGGCAGTCCAAAAAAGTTTTCAAACCAGAGGAGCAGGTAGGTGGCCCTCCAGAAAAATTGAATAGATTGAGTGCCTGTATGTGGCACTCCCAAAAATTGTTTAAAACAGAGGACCGGGTAGGTGGCCCTCCAGAAAAATTGAATAGATTGAGTGCCTGTATGTGGCACTCCCAAAAATTGTTTAAAACAGAGGACCGGGTAGGTGGCCCTCCAGAAAAATTAAATGCATAAAGTACTATAGCTAGAGCCAGTGGGCCCTGTCAAAAAATAGCCAGTTTCCTCTGCTTTACTGTACAAAGAGGAGGAGAAGGAGGAAAATGAGGAGGAGGAGGAGTGGATAATTATCAGGTTGCGCTCCTTCACCTGGTGAGAATTGGAATTTGAGAAATCCAGGCCTTTATTCATCTTAAATAAGCGTCAGCCTGTCAGCGCATGGTCAGTCGCCAGGCGGACGCTTATTCTGTGTATGAATGCCACCAGCTGCACTGAACCCCTCTCGGACAAGACGCAGCGTCACGGCAAGGCAAGAACCCCAAGGCGTAATCGCCAGTTTCGTGCCACATGTCCAGCTTTTTGAAACCAGTAGTTTAGGGAGCTGTGTATCATTTAGGACGATGGTAAAGGTCACTACGTGCCACAATGTCCAGCTTTGAACCCGTAGTTTGTAGGGACTTGTGATCATTTAGGACTATGGTATGGTCCTTACGTACTCCCCACACCATCTTTTCCTGTAAAGATCAGCCCCTCACTCCTGCCGAGACTGGGGACAGGTGACATGTCTTGCTGGGGTGACCTAAGCTGGCCAAAGCCTTGTCAAAGCGTACCCTTTGCCAGGCTGGACAAGCTGCCCTGCTCGCCTACTCTCCCTCACCCCCCCCCCCCCCGCTACTTGTCCCGCAGAACACCACTCGCCGCTAGCGCTGTCAGAAGGAAATACTGTTTTCAGCCTTGTGACCAGGGCCTGCTGGTATTCATGCATTCTCACACTCCTTTCCTCTCCGGGATGAGAGTGGAAAGATTTTGCTTGTACCGTGGTCCGGAGAGTGAACACCCCTAATAGCGGTGCTGGAATAAATTCCCTCCGTAAGAGTCACTATCTCCCTCACTGCCTGACGTCCTTTCCTCCCTCCTCCAACTCCTCCAAACTCCTCTGTCTCTGCCCATCCACGCTGAACAGTGAAGGACTCAACAATGGTCCCCTCTTTGGGGTCTCGCCAACATTCTCCTCCCCTCATTCCTCCTCAGCCGCCTCACCTCCACCTCCCCTCCGATATGCGCTGAGAACAGACCTAAGGGTGCTTTGGCTACAACAGGGAATCTTCTTCCCTCCCCCCGCTCTTGTGACGAGCACAAAGCTCGGCTTCCATGCCCTGATCAGAGAGTTTTTTCAACAGGCCGGCATCGGGATGGTGAGGCGATGATGGCGGCCAATCGCCACTGACCATCTGTGTTACTCCTCAAGTTACTCAGGCACCTGACAGATATCAGACTCCAAACTCCACTCCTCATTGTAGACTTGAGGAAGCCTAACTTGACCTGACACCAGTTCTGGTGGAAGTTGACAATCTGGAGTCCTACAATCGCTCTCGCGTGGCTGGTAACTCTGGATAACAATGGTCAGTGTTTAATTCCACCTCTGTGGGCACGTCGCACAACAGTCGGTGAGGGGCATTGGAGGCGGCGCTGGCTGCCTGAGAGTGCAGCATCTGTGCTGGACTTCCTGAAATGCGCACAATGCGGCGCACCTATTCGTGAGCAAATCAGACAGATTGGGTATGTCTTGAGGAAAAGCTGAACTATCATATTTAACACACATGGGGCAGGCATGCACATGTGTCAGTCTGCGAGTTTGCAGAGCCGCCACCAGGTTACGGCCGTTGTCACACACACACCATACCCTGCCTGGCTTCAGGTTCAGCGGTGCCAGCCACAGATCAGTCGCGCCGTGATGGCCCTGTAAAGCTCTTGGCGTGTGCCTTTTATCGCCTAGGCTCAGCAGTTTGAGCACCGCCTTCTGTCGCTTAGCGCGGCACTGCTGCTGTGCCTAGAGCTACCGACTGATGGCGCCATGCCCCCTATGGTAATTCGGTCGGAGAGGAGGAGGTGGAGGAGGGTGGGAGAGGAGGAGGCATAGTAGGCCCTGAAACAAAAACCTGGACCGAGGTAGGCCCGCAATCCCCGTATATGACCCAGCCCAGGGTCAGACTCGGTCCCAATCCTCCCCAAGTTAACCCATGTGGCCGTCAGCGATATATAGTGGCCCTGCCCGCATGCCTCGTCCCACGTTTCCGTGGTCAGGTGGACTTGTCCGACAAAAAAAACGTGCGTTGGTCAGGCACGGATGAGTTGTCTGACACCGTGCTTTGCAGGGCTGGACGGCACAATCGGGAAAAGTCGTGGCGGCTGGGGGACCCGAAACGAGGGCGGCCGCGCATGAGGTTGCGAAAGGCCTCCGGAACCAAAGAAACCAAAAAAAAAAAAACCCCAACCACCCACCGAACGCCCAAAACGGTCTCTCTAGCCTAAGGGCATGCATCTCCATGCTAAGCAATCTGGAGATGTGGACATTAAGGCTTGGGCGTGCGGGTGGGTGCACTATATTTGGCGTTTTCCGCTCCATTCTCTGGGTATGGAGAGCTGAGCGCTGGTGGATGCTGTGGAGTATGCGTAGGCGACGATGGGGTTTTTGTGGGCAGGGGTCCCTGGGCAGGGGTCGACTATCTCAGCCTGACACAGGGGAAGAGCTAGTGGTGTGCACGGCCGGAGGTGAACGGTCTTGTTGCCACTGAGTGGGGTGTTTAGCATTCATATGCCTGCGCATACTGGTGTTAGTTAAGCTAGTATTGTGGAACCCCTGCTGATCCTGGTTTGGCAAATGTTGCACACACCCAGTCCGTCGGTCTAAATTTCCGGTGTTTCTTAAAGAACCTCAGACTTCCTAAAATCTAGCCCTCGCCGCAGGAGCCCCGCCGACGGGAAGCTTCACTAGTTGACACATTTGGCGCGGCTGCACCGCTCTGGCCCTGCCATCTCCGTCTGCCCCACCACTGCCTCTTCCAACTGTTCTGGTCCGGGGCTCTCCTCTGCCAGAGCACTGTGTTCACCCGGCCTATCAACCCAGCCTTGGGGTCTGTCACCTCATCATCCCTCCCGATCCTCAGTCTGTCTCCCCCCCCCTCGTACTTCGCCTGACAAACACCTTCCCCCTGTCTACAACCGTGTCTCCTCACGTCGGACCCCTTCTTTAGACACTTTCTTCCACTACTCCAATAAGGTCCTCATCAAAACCCACAGACTGCGCTGTGAAACCTTGGGCATCGAAAATTGGCTCAGCAGCAACCGGACAAGTGTTTTGTGACGTGGGAAAGGTCCAGAAAACAGTTCCTCAGAGTATGCCGGTTCAAATGATGCAAATTTTTCCTTGAGGGGGCAGACTGGGGGGGAGGAGGCTGAGGTAGGAGCTGGAGGATGTCTGCAGGCGGGGAAAACAGAGAAGGGGGGGGAGTGGTAACATGGGGGTAGGGGGGGTGGACGTTACACAAAAACATAAAAATGGACGCGTGGAAGACTGCCTGGTGGACAAATTGCTCGAAGCAAGGCCATGTCGCAATCCACGAACAATCACCCTTTTCGCAACTGTTCTGGGCCTCAGACATTCTGCTACCTACAGTCCCAGTACTTCAGACATAACCTCGGAGTGTAGCTCTGGCGTTGGCGTTACCCGCTGCTCCCTCAAAGCAGGTGGTGTCTCAACCCCCTCACCCCGCCCAGGACCACGTCCTAGTGACCCCTGCAGTAGTTTTGGACGCGCCGCACAGTCTCCGCCCTCGTCCTCTACCCCGCTAGCCCTCGGGTTTCAACACATTTTTAAAAGAGAGTTATAACTATTAATTTTTTTTTAACTTCTTTTTGTTTTTTTTTTGTTTTTTTTTTGTTTTTTTAGTTCTTTAAAACCAAACGATGCTATCCTATTGCTATGGCTATTTTCTAGCCAAGTAGAAGGCACACACTATGCCATATGAGAAGACGCTGAGTTATAAACAAAATAAAAACGTAAAATAAAAACGGAAATGGCAACTGTGCCTAATTGAAATAAATCCAACACCCTAATAAATTTTCCCACTTCGGTCTTTGCATGATCTGTGCGTCACTAAGCGCAAAACAACAGCGGTCGCAAGTCCTCACACAAATTGCTCACAATTTGCTAGTAATGCACTGCAGCAAGTATCACATCCACGCAGATCAACCAGAATCACAATATATATAACGCTACTACTGTAGGCGTAAGTAAGCCTTTTTGGATTCTTCTCCTATGGCTACTTTTCCTAGCCAATATGAAGCACACTACTGTGGCCAGAGAGATGCACGCTGAGTTACTTAAACCAAATCAAACGTAAAATAAAAACGGAAATGGCAGACTGTGCCTAATTGTAAATCCACCCCTAATAAATTTTCCCACTTCCGGTCTTTGCAATGGATTATGTGCGTCACTAAGCTGCAAAACACAAGCGGTCGCAAGTCTCAGACTACAAATTGCCTCACATTTGCTAGTAGATGCACTGCAGTCAAAGTACAGCCACCAGCATAAACATAAATCAAATATTATAACGCTACTCGTAGGCGTAAGTAAGAGCCGTTTGTGATTCTCCTATGGCTATTTTTCTAGCCAATTATGAAGCCACTACATGCAGAGAGATTACGCTGAGTTATTAAACAAAAATATAAACGTAAAAAAAAAGAGGAAATGAGACTGTGCCTAATTAAATCAACCCCTAAAAAATTTTCCTCACTCGGTTCTTTGCAAGGATATTGTGGTCACTAAGCGAACAAACACAGCGGGTCGCAAGTACTCAACTACAAAGTGCTCACATTTAGAGTAGTAGATGCACTGCAGCAAGTACACACAGCCAGCAGATCACACCCAGAAATCACAATATATATCACGCTACAACGTAGCGTAAGTAGCCGTTTGGATTCTCCTATGGACTATTTCTAGCCAAGTATGAAAGCACATACTGTTGCAGGATGAGATGCCTGAGTTATTAAAAAAATAACGTAAAATAAAAAAGGAATGACGACTGTGCCTCTAATTGAAATTCAAACCCTAATAAATTTATCCACTTCGGTGTCTTGCAATGGATATGTGCGTCACTAAGCTCAAAACCAGCGGGTCGCAAGTCCCACTACAAATGCTCAACAATTTGCTAGTAGATGCACTGCAGCAAGTACAAGCCCACCGACAGATCAACCAGAATCAATATATGTAAGCGTAACCTGTAGGCGTAAGTAAGCCGTTTGGACTTCTCCTATGGCTTTTCTAGCCCAATTATGAACACAACTACTATGCAAGATGAGATGACGACTGAGTTATTAAACAAATAAACTAACGTTTAAAATAAAAAAGGATAATGGCGAGACTGTGACCTATTCGAAATCAAACCCCTAATTAAATTTTTCCCACTTCTGGTTTTGCAAGGGATATTGTGCTAGAGTCTAACAAGGCGCAGCCGGTGAAATTCCCACACGACTAGCGTGCAAGTCTACTACAGAAAAAATTTCATCACAGTATTGTAGCCTAGAGCAAGGCTGCATGCAGTCTTGGAGCACTCACGTCCAGAATACAAATAAGCTAATAAGTAAGTACCGTAAGTAGCTTGTCTGACTCCAGGCTAGCTCTCTGCCATATGGGGCCATCAACACTATGCAATGTGCCGAGCAGCTGATGTAAAAAATCAATTGAACGGACTTATATCCAGACTGGTCCTGATCTGATCCAACCCGGCTAATGCACCGTAGGATTCAACCACTCGTGTTGAGTGCAATCTGGTTTATTGGCCCTAGTCTGCAAAAACAAAGGCGAGAGTCTCCAATAGTGATCTCAATTGCAGTCGATGCACGATCAGCGAATGCAACGAGACCAGAATAAATATATATTACGCTACATGTCGTAAAGCCTTGATTCTATGGCACACAAAGAAAACACTATGAACATGAGAGGGAAGGAGTTATTAGAAGAGAGGACACATAAGGACATATAAACAGTTCAAGGCAGGACGTGCATTGAAATCAACCTAATAATCTTGTCCCACTGGGGTGGTGAGTAGATGGATGGGGGGGGTACATCTCATTAGTAAGCACCCACGTAGATACCTGTCAAATTCCAAATAGTATGCTGAATAAAAAAATATAAGGATGACACTAAAAAGCGTTGGATGGAAAGTCACTCGCTAACGTAGCTTAACCTGCGTACTCGCGCGCTCCCGACGCAGCAGACTCCACTGCGGCCGATCACAAAGACCGAAGATGCTTGCGGGGCGGATCTAACCAGGTCACCCTTGCCACATCCCGTACACGTTAAGGCCCCAGCTGGTGTGGTCCCCCAGTGCTGGTCTCTGTCGCTTGTGATTCGTGACTCTGTCTTCGGCAACAGGCGCGCGGAGCGCACTCTCGGGCCAGGCGACTAGTTTGTCTGAGACTGAGCAGTTTAGGCTACGCTAATACTACAGTAATTATAGTGACAGCATCCGCTCTCTCTAGAACCCTAATCACAAAAGATTCGATTTGGGCTAGACAGAAATCATCAGACATGCTTATGTAGATAAACATATATTGTGTCGGGTACACTGGACATGAGTCTGCACTGGAATGTAGACTTTTAAGGTCTAAATTAAGAATGATTATCTCAAGCAGATGCGCCAGGTATTACTACTATCCCGAATCGAAGTCTAACTGAATCGTGTGACGTATCATGCATCGAACGGTAACACATTTTTTGAGCAGCCATTCTGATTCTGTAGATAAATCAAGGGCATTTTCTATTTTTATTCACTTCTCAACTAGAAAGTATGCTTTGAACTTGAATGAATGAATTTCTAGAACTGACATAGGTACTGTGGGTTACTCAAAGGTTGGGTTTTCAGCACTGAAGGATTATTCAAGTTCTGTGTTGTTCTTTCTATTTGCTGGATGGCATTGTACTTCACTAACCTTGGTATCTGGGTCCTTGGGTTATCCATAGGGACACTATCCTACAATGTATTGCTTGCATCACAACATTACAGAGTTGTATGTAAATCAATCCCCTAATAACTCATTTTTTCAAGGTTGACCGGGAGGCAGTAACCGGCAATGTTGTCATTACAGAAGACTGGGTCCCCTAGCAAAATTGTGGTTAGCCCCCATACCTCACTGGTGAAAATACACATTGAGGCACCATGAAGATAGTTTGTCTCTCTGTGGGAACTTTGAGACATTTGTGAAGCTCTTTTTTTGCGCCTTAGTATGGATCGTCTTTTAACTTGTGATACATATTCAGTTTTACCAGTCCTGACAGGGCGGCAACATTTTGGCATCCTGTTTGAGACTTTTTGTGCAAATGTCTCAAACCATCGCATTGACGCAGAACGTGGAGGGGGGGGGGGGGGTGGTATATGCAGGATATGGACAACCAGTAATTTGGGTATTTGATGGCGTGTCCTGCATTTTAACCCTCTAGTTCACAAACCCAGGAGATGATGACAATGAGGGTCAGCACGTGGTGTTAATGGTGAGGTCAAACGTTATATAGCGTTTTGTAACGCAAAAATGTTACCAGTAATGTAATAAAGCAAATAACTTCATCAGCTGTTGTAAATGGTTTCAAATGCAATTAAAGCACAATTAAAACGTTTACATGTGCCACCCTTAGGTAGGTACCAATTAAATTAAAATTGGGTTGTGTCGGGGGAGATTTTATTTAAAAAAGGTATTTTCTGGTACCGTACCCACCCTGTCGGGTCAGTATGTTTGTTTCGAGCAGGCCACTAGGCCCGCAATGGCTCCACATACTTCTTATTATGAGATCCGCCAAAGTGCTGTCCTACACCCATTAATAAGGCATTGGAGCAACGGCTCCAATGCTCTGCTGCCCTCCATTAGTCACTACGTCTGTAAAGACGGGAGCAGGTGAGCATGTTTTTTCATTTTTATTTATTGGTACTTGGGGCAATTGGTGACTAATGGGGGCAAGCTGTCACTACTTGGACGAAGCCTGTGACTACTTGGGGGAAGCCTGTGGTTTTATGTGTGTTTTGTCAGATGATTGTTTTTTTATATCACATACAGAAATACAATTGCAATCATATTATGAGTAAACAAACGCTTTATTAAAACATTTAGAATGAGTTAATCACAATTCAATATTGCAGTTTTGACCCTTTTCTTCGAGAGACCTCTGCATTACTCCCGTGGAGCGCTCATCAACTTCGGACAAATCCTGACTAATAGACCGTCCTTTCTGCACAATCATGCTGTATTTTGGTCCAATTTGGTTTGGTTTTTGTCTGTGCACCCCGGTCTCTTGATATGACCACGAGTTCTCAATCAGGATTAAGGTCTGGGTAGTTTCCAGCCAATGGACTAAAATCCTCTATGTTTTAGTTCCCGAGCCATTTAGTTATCAATTTTGTCTTTATGGCAAGGTGTGCTCCATCATGTGGAAAAGGCATTGTCGACCATCAAATGCTCTTGGACGTTTGGGAGAAGTTGCCCTTGGAGGACATTCCTGGAAACCATTCTTTTATTCAGGATGTTGTTTTATGCAAACTGTGAGAGAGTCGATTCCCTTTGGCTGAGAAGGCAACCCCACACCAGGAATGGTTGCAGGATGCTTTACAGTTGGCATATGAAACACGACTGGTGGTATCGACACCCTGTCTCTTCCGAACAGCGTTTCCAGATTGTTCCAAACAATCGAGAAGGGGATCATGCAGAAAATGACTTCTCTAGCAGTCCAAGCAGTCCACTCCGTACCTTTTGCCGAGATATCAGTATGTCCTGATTGTTTTTTTGAGACACTTGAAACACACACAAAGTCTTGCTCCAAGAGTCTCCGCCTACAGTGCGTGCGACGCACTCACACCTCGCCGCTGCCATGTTCTGAGGCAACCATAGCACTGCTGGTACGCCACAGCTGAAAAATGTTAAGAGACGGTCCTGGCGCTTGCTAGTCCTTCTAGGGTGCCATGGAGCCTTTTTGAAACAATGAAACCTTCTCCTTGAATTCCTTGATGATGCAATGATGTTGTACTGAGGTCAATCTTTCTAGAGTGCCGATACTTTCCCTGTTAGGCCAGTTTTTGTGCAGTGCAATAGAGGACTGATCTGTTCTTTAGAGATAACCAGGGTTAAAGAAAGAGAAACAATGAGCCAAGCCCAGCCTCCTCCAGCCTGTCCTCACAACACCCACACACGTGTTAAAGGAGCAATCATGTGACCATGTTAGTGCTCCTTTTAGCAATGCCTGCTATGAAGTTTTAAAAGTGTTTGGGGGAAAAGTTATATTTTCTAGGTCAAATATTGACTTTGCCAATAATTGCTGTCACATCTTTATAACAATACTGGCAGTATAATACAATTGCCTATTATTAAAACCTGAGCAGTAGACTTTGTAAAAATTTACATTTGTATCCATTCTCAAAACTTTTGGCCATGACTTGCGGGGGGCAGCTTGTCATACATACGCGACTGTTGGTGCATGGAAGGCACAGCACTGGGTCAGACTGGAGGGTGCCAGAGGGGAGGTAACGCGCAAAACTGGTGTCTTGTTGGATGCCCCCCCCAGCTTGGACAGCCCCTTTAATTATGCATGGCACTGTATATGTTAGTGGGGTCAAAGTTCAGAGCTTAGTGGGGCTTAGGGTTGTGGAGCTAGGTTTTAGTTGGTTGTGTTATTGGTACATAGTTTAGTAGGGTTTGTGTGGGACTAGTTTTAGTTTGTTGGGGTTAATGGGCTAGGTTGTTTGGCTTAGTGGGATAGGTTTAGTTTGTTAGGGTTAGTGGAACTAGGTTGTTGGTTACGATTAGGTGGGGCTAGGATTAGATGGCTTAGGCTTTAGTGCACAACCATGTTTAGTTTGATTAGTGTTAGTGGGCACATATGTTCCTGTGCTTATGTTCACTATTGGGTTTGAATTACAAACATTTAATAACACATTTCAGCACGTGTGGGAGAAATGTTGCCAACACTTTGCACAATGCAAAAACACATGTGTGTTATGACTCATTGCAAGTGTTTCAGTGCATGAAACTCTCCCCACTGTGCTAGAATATGGTTCCTAAACAAATTAATCAGATGCCAGTAGTGAGCACAATCTATTTGCAAATTCATGTTGTCATGTACTATGTTTTGCAATCCCTGACACCATTGGGTGTGACACAGCTGAGTGGGATTGCTACAACATGTTGATATGTCTATGGGCAAGGCTACTATAAATCAGCATAAAAAAAATTTCAACCACTGCAGTTTTGGTGAATCTTTTATAGGAGGCTTCGTATGCTTATTATTAGATATCCCAACAATCTGTCACTAATGATATTTGTGAGCACATAACTTTTTGTGCACATTAACCACAATTACAAGATTAAGATTGCACTAACCTGCCCATAATGTGGTCCGTGTATTTGTGTTCCTCGTGTCTGTTCTAAATTTTTCGATTACGAAAAAACTATGGAAGTGTAGAAGATGGACATACCCTTTAATTTATTAGTGGTTTTCATTTTTGTCCAGGTCCTTAATATACCTGTCTGACATCCTGACACGCGATTGGTCTGTCATGTAATTGGATTATGTACACCAAATTATAATTGTTAGCATTCTGAACTGTGATTGTCTCAAGCTGGTGTGGAGACTTGGTTCAGACTGGTACATTTCTATTCAGACTCCACACCCTAAATATAAGTCCATCATTTAATTCACATCACGTTCTGAAAATACTGTTTAATCTCACATATTTTAATATTTACTGAAAGCAATCCTAAATAATCACTATAATATCATATATGTGTCTAAATAACAACAATGATCTAAAAGAAGCAAAACATTGCATACCATCATGTGTTGTATTCACGAACTCGTCTAATCCATCATTTATTGATATGACCTAACGCATCAATAGAACAATTGCAGTTTGTTTTAGAAGAAAATAAATTATCAAGTGAATTTATCCTTTTAAAGGGGAACTCCTCCTTATTACTAAATTAAAAGGGGCTGAAAACCAAGAATGCAAAATTTTATAAGAGACTTACAGAGACTAAGACTACTATGATATATCATAATCTGTTAAGTTAGGTGGTGACTACTTATTATGAACGTCTACAGACCAACCTGAGATTCATGAGTGAAGAATAGTTGTGTGATAACCAGTGTTGTTGGCTTATTGTACGTTTATGTCTTTGCTTCTTAATTATTTCTTAAGTTAGTGATTGTTCTCAAGCATACATTTAACAGAATCTATACTAGCAGGAGCTAATAATATGCCAGATTATATAGTCGTAATTTTTCTCCTCTGGTTTCAGGTCGGGTCCATTCTACTCATACACTTCCATGTCGGAAATCATGCTTGATGGATATGCAGTAGGGGTTTCGATTAACCCTGCTTTATAGTTTAACGATGAACAATAAATGTGTAACATACAAATGTTACATTCAAAATATATAACCTTCCTCTGATCAAAGCAAAAAAATGTAGTTCATGCACCTCCTAGGGGAATTAACATTCATTATAACACAAGGATATGGGGTAGGTAGAGGAAACTTAAAGCACTCGCCCCCTAGTAGAGGAAGAAGAAAGAACACTATGTAATTTAGATTTAAAGGGTTTTCCCATGAAGCAAAGTTGGGTAGTCCACGGGTAGGGGCCTAACTTGCTGATAGTAGAGTCTCAGTGCCGGACTCCTCGGTCGTTCATC
The DNA here is from genome assembly GCA_019512145.1 of Engystomops pustulosus. Lineage (NCBI taxonomy): Eukaryota > Metazoa > Chordata > Amphibia > Anura > Leptodactylidae > Engystomops > Engystomops pustulosus. The sequence continues at coordinate 89,792,437 of CM033641.1, read as the reverse complement.
AGGCTAATGGAGCAGACGGCTGCGTATGACAAGTGTTTTCTCATTATCTCCATGACCTGGACGCTGACGGTAAATGATGGCCGAGCACTGTGCTGGCGATCATAGTCAGCTCCATAGGAAGATTATTGGGCAGAAAACAGTCATGCGCAGCCATCTGCTCCATTATCTCTAGGACAAGCGAGGGGTACCCGACGACACCTCGTATTTAGAAATGCAGAGTCTCAGCACTGAGACCCCACTGGATTCAGCAGGTTTTAGGCTCCTTAAGTATAGTAATAATGTTGAGTGGGACCTAAACCATAAGTTTGGACCTATTACCAAACCTGCGAGTTTGAGGTCTCTAAGTTAAGCGGGTATCATGAGTTTTGCAGCAGAGGAGGTACTATCATGAGGTTACTGCAGTCACTGACGTTGTATACTGCAGTTCATGAGCACAGCTGACGGTGTTTGCATAATGAGGTCTTCTGCAGTCATCTAACGGGTCCAATCGTCCATAGTGAATATACCGAAAACACTGCTAACACGGTATTTGTGAACCAGGATAGCTGTTTGGTCGTGGGAGTTCAAAGAGGTCAAAGCAAGGCACCACAAAGCTTTTAATATACTTTCATATTCGTATCAAGTTAATATAGTTTTTAATATTTCATACTGTCCATAAAGAGGCTAAATGGATCAATATTCATATATTAATAATTTGTGAGTTTTGAGGTTGCTTTCAGCTTGAATTCACTAACTGATTTTGTTTCAATAGCAATTGTTTTTTTGCATATAACAGTGCTGTGTTTTTGAATTTAGGACCAAATTAAATTTTCCAGTTCCCCAACACACACCAATGAGCAGTTAGACAGTACATTTTGCATATATCAAGTTACGCACCAGTTAATTGCAGGCGTCTTAACCTCTTCAGTGGTGGCATGCCATAGCAGAGCTATGGTGACGCAGTGTCATGGGGGTCCCCGTCATACCGATGGACACTGAAGAATGAATGATATTACGCACACTATATCACTAGTTATGCTGCCACATTGTACAGAAATAAGTATGTTATATCATATGTGTGATGTGCAGTATGCTATATTTGATATGGTTGTATATTACTGAATTAGTGTGTGGTGTGTATATGTACTCCGTGTGTGTATATCTGTGTGTTTGAATGTATAAATGCTGTTGTGTATGAGAGAAGAACTGTATGTTCATGTATGGTATTTCATAAATGTGTATATAATATTTACAATACACACATAGTTAACAATACATATATCATTAGATAACATACCCATAACATATTATATAATATATATATTAGATTACATAATCTATATGTAGATTTTTAAAGTAACTCAAACACTCCAAGAACACAAAACACCCTAGTAAAGTATCCCTATGCTCCTCTCACGTTTCCCGTTCGCTGTACCGTCGAAGTCTTGACACGCCAGGATCAACAGATTCGTTTCTAGGCTGGATCTGGCATGTCAAGATAGTGATGGGACAGTGCTGGGTCAAGATGAGAGGAGTGCATAGGGGAATATATTCTTTTGTTTGTTTTTGTGTTTTTGGATGGTTGACTTGCTTCAGTGGTAAGGCGGGGGTCCCATTCGAGATTCTTGTCATGGGTCCCTACCTTCTCCTGAGTTACTCCCCCGAGATGTTTCTCTTGTTTTTGGTAGCAATGGTTTCTCAGGTATGTCACTCTCACTTCTTCTCAGAGAAAAATATTCCCTTTCTCCAGAGTAGTAATTTTAATATATAAGAAACTGTACCTATGTTAGCCATATTTGTTCGCTGGGACAGTTTTGGTTTATGAATTTCCAGATAATACTTCTTCTATTATTCTGCTGCAAGCATTTTATGTCACTTGTCTCACTTATATCATAATCCAACAAACCTAGGTGACAATGAGCCTTCTATATTTCCAAGCAGGATCTATAAGAGAGCAGTATCTGTATTAGCAGCTGAATCTACAAACACCAACGTAATCAAACTTGCCTGGCAATAGACCCATATTGTGTCTAAGAGGCTTAACTGAAAAAAATCTGGCCTAATTCTCTAAACACTTGCAGGTCCATAAAGGTTTTGAAATATTTTCACACAATTTCTTGCTTGTCAAAAGCCTTAGTACTTTTCGCATATAAAAAAAATCCTTGCTAGGGTGTACTTTAATAATAGTTTTTATACCAATGAAAGTGTGAGCAAAGAGAATTCGCCCTGAAGTTATTGGTGTCGGTTTGTCGCACATTAAGTAACAGTGTGAACCTATTTTATATTTGGACAGTGTGAAGTGGACCACCTTGTTTTATGATATCCAAATGTTCCTTCTAACGATGGATAGAATAATTATGGTGCTTTTTAAATTACTTAAGCATCTGGAATGTTAGGGGTTTTATTAATGTGGTAGTGACTGCCAAATATTCGGAGTTGAGGACGGACGGTTACTTATTCTCACACAACCTCCTTGACATCCCAGAGAATTTGCATAAGCAGGTGATTTTTGCAGTGGTTTTACGTCTTCCTTTATTTTCTATTTCTGTGAACCAAAAAAGTACAATAAAACACAAAAAAGATTATGTTTAATTTTTTGCATTAGTTCTGTTGTTTATAGAGATAGAGCACTAGTGAGACTGTATTACACAGTCTGCTTCACCAACCAGCCCCAGTCCCTAGGGAAGAGGAAGAACCAATTTATAGAAATCCAAGTAACTATCATTATTTTTGTGTGTTGGAGGAGAAACTAACGAGAACCAAGAAGCAAACCCCAACAAGATGACAGTTTGCTCAAATTCCTCTTTAAAACTGTCCACTGTCCACTGTTTGTATGTCTTCAGTGTTGTGTCTGTGGTAAAGATTTAAAGGGTTGAGAATTTTAAAAAAGTTTTCAAACCAGAGGAGCAGGTAGGTGGCCCTCCAGAAAAATTGAATAGATTGAGTGCCTGTATGTGGCACTCCCAAAAATTGTTTAAAACAGAGGACCGGGTAGGTGGCCCTCCAGAAAAATTGAATAGATTGAGTGCCTGTATGTGGCACTCCCAAAAATTGTTTAAAACAGAGGACCGGGTAGGTGGCCCTCCAGAAAAATTAAATGCATAAAGTACTATAGCTAGAGCCAGTGGGCCCTGTCAAAAAATAGCCAGTTTCCTCTGCTTTAGTGTACAAAGAGGAGGAGAAGGAGGAAAATGAGGAGGAGGAGGAGTGCATAAATTATTCAGGTTGAGCTTCCTTCACCTGGTGGAGATTGGAAATTATGAGAAATCCAGGCTTTATTCATCTTAATAAGCGTCAGCCTGTCAGCGCTGTCAGTCGACAGGCGTGTACGAGCTGTGTGATCATTTAGGACAATGTTATGGTCAGCTACGTACTCCCTCACCATCTTTCTGTAAAGATCAGCCCTACTCTGCTGAGACTGGGTACAGGTGACAATGTCTTGCTGGGGTGACATAAAACTGGCAAAGGCCTTGTAAAGCGTAGCCCTGCCAGTGAGGGACAAGCTGCCTGCTCGCCTACTCTCCCTCGCTACTTGTCCAGCAGAAGTACGCCCTCTGCCGCTAGCTGTGTCAGATGGGAAAGACAGTTTCAGCTTGTGCACCAGGGCTTGCTGGTATTCATGCACTCTCAAACTCCTTTCCTCTACAAGGATGAGAGTGGAAAGATTTTGCTTGTACCGTGGGTCCAGGAGAGTGAATCCCCAGTAATCGGTGGTGGAAAATATTCTTCAAACGCGAGAGTCACGGGATACGCAGCCTAGCCTGAAATCTGCCATATGCGCCAGAGTCCCAACGCGCAACAATTCACTCCCCTCACTGGCCTGACTCTCCATTTCCTCCTCCTCCAACTCCTCCAACTCCTCTTCTTCTGCCCATACGTGCTGAACAGTGAAGGACTGAACAATGGTCCCCTCTTCTGTCTCGCTTACATTCTCCTCCTCTTCCTTCTCATCCTTCTCCACCTCCTCCGATAGGCACTGAGAAACAGACCAGAGGGTGCTCTGGCTATCAACAAGGGAATCTTCTTCCCCTGTCTCTTGTGACGGGCGCAAAGCTTCCGACTTCATGCTGACCAGAGTTTTTTTTAACAGGCCAACAGCGGGATGGTGAGGCTGATGATGGCGGCATCACCACTGACCATATGTGTTGACTCCTCAAAGTTACTCAGCACCTGACAGATATCCGACATTCACGTCCACTCCTCATTGTAGACTTGAGGAAGCTAACTGACCTGACTACCAGTTCTGGTGGAAGTTGACATCTGGCAGTCTACAATTGCTCTGCGCTGCTGGTAAACCCTGGATAACATGGTTAATGTGGAATTCCATCTCGTGGGCACGTCGCACAACAGTCATTCTCCTATGGCTATTTTCTAGCCAAGTATGAAAGCACACTACTGTGCCAGATGAGATGACGCTGAGTTATTAAACAAAATAAACGTAAAATCTACGGACGCAACCTGGTCACTCAATGCCGGCCGGCCGCGCCGCTCTGTCAGCGGCTGTGGCGCGCCTGGCTTCTTTAAAAAGGCAAGGAGAGCCGGCAGCGTGGCGGATGCTGCCGGCTGCTCTACAGTGGGTCGGCAAGCCCCCGAATGAATAACGCCGACTGCCAGGCCACGCCGATACACGATCAGACCTCTTATTTGGTGAAGAGGTGGATGTGTTAAATCAATTTACTGCACATATAAATAATAAAAAAAAACGGCTGGGAGAAAGGGGCTGGGGGGAGGGATTATGGGGGCCACATTTGGTCTGTGGGTTTTCCGAGGATGCCAGTGTCTTTAAGTTGTGTCGTTAGGAGGTTTGGTGAGGCCGGTGTTGCTGGATGGGCTTTTGTCTCTGTTATACTGTAAAAAAGTTAAAAGAGCGTCCTGATGTCTCAACGTACAGTAGATCTAACTTGGAACAAAGGTCGAGGGGATGACCGGATTTTGATCAGTTTCTTGTGAAAAATCCCCACTGATTGTTGCTTATGGTGTGAAGGATTTATCAGGTGAAAAGTTGTTGAAAAATAAAAAAGAGAAATAGAATAAATACAAAGTTGTGTGCCCGTTTTTGATTAGATACAGTTTGGATTGAGAATCCCACATCATGACCATAGAAAGAGTGTGAGGGTTTATATGGTCTGGATATAGAGCATTGGGGTGGTTTTCTGGAATAGGTTTTCACACTTAGCAATAGGTTAACATTAATCAGTAATAGCACAAGTGTACAAATATGGAATTGCTAGGTCCGAAAGAGAAGACTCCAATTTTCTGCTTCCTGAGCCTCAAAAAATATTTCATGAGTACCATATGATAGGTTGGTTAAAGTGCATCATGAGGAGCAATACCCACCACCCTGCTGATAGATCATATTCACTAGGTTAAATCTTGGAAATAAAGAGCTCTCTAATAGTGCATGGATAGCCCTGTGGACGCCTTCAGACGCGCCTAACTCAGTTAAGGAAATGTCTATTTAAACTCAATACTTTAATTACTCAAATCGTGACATTTAGGATGATAAAGACATTATTTGCCTGACACACATTTCCAAAGTATTTTTGTGCCAACTTAGGACCTGGTGCTTACCAAAAATGATATTCTCCATAAACTATAACCGATCTCCATAACTCCCATCATATACTATTAACCAAATATAGCGTTCTAAACTGAGTTCAGTAATTGATGTGTTCTGGTGTATATTACATGATAGGCCCAAATGGTTGATACCATCCCGATTTGAGAATCATGTGCGCTGCATTGTTTACGTACTATGATGAAGCTAAAAAAAAAGAAAAACAATATTTATCTCTTGTTTGTTTTCTGGGGATGTATACATTATGGGGCACATTACGAGGGTCCAACACCCCATTTGTCGGGTTTTGCGATTATTTCCCATTGCGCTGAATTGCCCTGGCGCACGCAATCGGATTGTGGCACATTGACTTGCTGAGACAGAAAGGAAATCGGGGGGAAGATCAAGCACTCAAATGCACCGGAAAGAAGGTGAAATTAAGGTGGGACCTTGGCGCGAACGACGCACCTCAGGAGGAACCGGGCGCACGATCTTAGTAAATCTGCCCAAATATCTAAACAAATTTGTTACATTATACTTTGATTAAAATTGGGATTCAGATCTAATGAAATTGTAGTTATTGGGAAAGGAAAATGGTCAATTTCGGTGGGGTACAGAATATTCAGTTTCATCTGAGTCTAAAGCCCATATAATCACCCCAACACCTGTTCAACTCATAGCATGCGGACAGTAGAGTGTTATATAGGTAGGAATGGGCTTACTCTAGGGTGTGCATTAATCCTGCTTCCCCCTTGAAGGCTCATGCATGTTGTGGTCTACCCACAATAAGAACATCTGTTTAGAGATTTAAAGGCTGATAAAAATCCTTTATTTTATTTTACAGTTGGTGCAGCTGAGGAAACCGGGGCGTGCATTAATTAGGGCAAATGTGCTTGGTAAGAATAATAATGGCGGACAGGACTACACACAGATGGACACCCAAGGAATTTAAAGCTGTGCTATTTCTTTCTCTTTTCAAAGTAATGCATCTCTACAAACTGTGGAAAGTTAATGTTCTTTTTTTCTACGCAATCTTGAGATTTAAAGTGACTTCCACTTTCAGATCTCATCATTGTGAATTTGAGTTATGAGGATGCTCTGATCAGTTGTAATGTGTAATTCTAATTAATTAAATGATTGGAAAAAGAGCATCGGCTTAATGGGTTTATATGAGAAATGCTGCTGATCGTAAAAAAAAAATGTGTATATGTTTGCCATATTGAGGACATTCAGCTGAGAAAAAACAAAACAAACAAATTCAGTCTGTGTTGATTGCGCTCTAAGACAGGGGAATAAGATGCATAATTTATAGGCGTGACTGCACATAATGCAAGAGATCACGCACCATCTTATAATGTGTTTTAAATGTCATAGATGTGTATTGAGTGGTTGCATTGGGATTTCATATTCTTGTTATCGTTTTCCAAATTTAAGGTTATTGTCTTGCGAAATGGGTAGAAATATAATTTATGCTACAGAAAAGGTTTCAATACATTGTTCAGGAGGCTTGGATATGGTAAGTGTCCCTAGTATTTAATATGTCTGATAGGATATGACCTGTAATTATCCCAAACATTCTCTTGGAAATCGTTTTATTTTTAGGAAACAACAATTCATGTGGACTCTTTCCTTAAAATTTTTTTGATCTATTCCTGTTTATTATGCTATTTTTGCGTATGAATAAGTTGTTATTAGTTGTATTGTTTGGTGTTGGACCTTACAGAGGTATGTTTGGACATATTCATTTAGTGCAGTTACAGAAAAGCTGAGTCATTATGTGCACCCGGACCCGAGGTGGCTGGATGTCACCAACCAACCACAGTCCCAAGGAAGGATGGCGTTTATCATAGTAATATGGATGCAAGGAATAACTGGTGTCCCCAAAGAACAGTAGCTCTGAATTGAAATTTCATGATAATCAATGTAGCAGCTAGGTTTTCTGTATAAATACAGCAGTTACCCAACTAAAACAATGCCGTTCAGGACCTTTCAGATTGCAAGCAGGCGGTAGGGACGCATGGTTCAGGCTCTAGATCAGTGGTTTTCAAACCTTTTTTGAGACGCAGCACACTTTTATACTTAGAAAATCCTGGGCACCACCACCAACCAAAATAGCACAAAATGACACTAAAACAGTTCAAAGATAGATTCTAATTTTTACTCATCAGTGAGGATGAGTGTGAAACCTGGCGTTCGATGACACAAAAGGGATATTTGTTCTGCTGGTCTCTTCTCTCTCTCCTATCTCCTCTATTTTTGCTTATTTGCTTTTGTCTCGTTTGTACCGTTTATTTTCTTCTTTTCTCTTCGTTCTTTTCATGGCAGGAATGGTGAAAGACAACACGAAGCTCTTCCTCCACATTCTCAGTTCTCCCGGTTTTTTAGTATGGTTTGTGCTGAATTATTATGTGGCTCATATTACTGAAAATAAAGGGGTACAATGAGAAGTACTTGGCCATGAGGCCAGAGTACAAGTGCCAGCTAATATTAACTCAGCATATGAGCTGGTACTTGTGTAACTCCAGCCTCATGACTATAGTATTCTCAGTTACATGTCTCATGGTTATAGCAGTATAATGATGGGACTAAAAGTACCGCGTCATTGCTGAGATTCTGCCAACAGTTCATATTACAGGCAAAAGCTCTATCGTCAGGCATTATTGGTGGGGCACATTACGTGGCGGTGGGCAATGCGAGAGTCTCTACGCTCTCAGGATGATGCAGGGCCCGGTGAACGTCCTTTTTTTGTCGTGCGAGGTTCAAAGCTGGCGCAGTGTAGATTGTACACGTCTCCACATTGTTGTAGAAGCCGTGATCTGCGCATCGTCCCACATGCCAGGAAAACAAAACACAGGAGGCACCATAGTTTGGGGTGGAACTTTCCCGCGGCATACCCCGACCAGGTGTCGCGGCACACTGGTTGCAAAATCACTGTATAGATGGATCACTGTGTACAATAGTACCGAAAGTAAAAAAAACTGGAAGCAGACAGCACCATTCTCAAAGATTGGTCACACCGGGTACTGAGAACACCTCCTTTTATTGCAGTGAGAGCAAGTGTGATGTGATTGACTCAGTTCATCCTCTAGACCAGTGGTGGCGAAACCTATGGCACGGGTGCCAGGGGTGGCCACTCTGAGCCCCCTCAGTGGACACTCAGGGTGTTGCTACCAGCACAGAATTCACCAGACAGGACTTGAGGTTCTCCGGCAGTCCCCAGGTCGCCCAACGTGAGCATTTGGGGTCACCTGGAGGGGGACTTGCAGGAAGGAAGAAGGCTTGTGGAATGGTCGGGATTATCATTGGAGCCATTGAAAGCTCCTGCTCTCTGGCCCCCCAATCTTACTGTTCAGGGAGCTCCCTGGCAATCTTAATTGTCCCACCTAAATGTCAACGAGATTGGGGTTCCTCGAGCAAGAAGATTTAAAAAATGGAAATACTAGAATGGCTGGGTTGGCACTTTGCAATAATAAATAAGTGGGTCTGGTTGCATTTGGGGCACTCGGTCTTTAAAGGGTCGCACCAAAATGCTTAGACAGAGACAGGAACGTCGTGACTTTTGAGAACAGTCGATCTGTGGGAGTGCGGGTATTGAATCCCCATCATCTGATCTTGAGTAAAAAGGAGTATTTTTACCCATTATTGAGTTTTAAAGTAAAACATTTAGATTCACATCACGGGAACATTGTCATTTTATTGTGCTATTTAGCATTAAACTGCATGTCACTTATTTTTAGTGTTAATAATAATTTGATAGGGCTATGCAAAGCTGCAAGAATAAATGTATTTACACAGTTGACTAAGGCCATTGGCCACACAGCCTTAATATATCAATCTGTTTCAATCGTAATTTTTCAATAACACATGCTTCATTTAATTATGAGACTATTTTGAGCGTTTGTATTGAATAGGGAGCAGCGGTTAACGTTATAGAGGAGACATATGATACATTGATGATGGGATCACGTTCTGAATTTCTTGCTATTATTTCTGCCATAGACATGGAAAATTCTGAGAAAATGGACTGACGCACTTGCACTGTCATTCAATGGCTTTATTTAAGAATACTAAACGTTGATAAACCGTAAATAAGGATATGAAATTGTACAATGGTCAGTGTGTGGAAAAACAGAAATGTTGAAAGAGCATTGGTGAAAGGGATTTCGGAACTTCATCATTGACCGAAAAAACGCTAAATGGGCCAATCAGTATGGTCTTTATGATTACAGCAGGTAAACAAATGGCTAGAACAGGTAGAGCTTATGCTCTAGCCATTGCCATACACAGATGAAACAGTGAGTGTTTTAAGTGGAATTTTGTAACTTCTCAGTTGCGAATGAGACAAAAGAAAAAAATAGGAAACATATATGTGTTAGTCATTTACAAGAATATAAATGGATGCCCGTTGCTTAACAACTTCATTTTTGCCCGTGCCTCCAAAAGATGAATTAAAGGAAGCAACGGTATGTTGAACATAGGTGACACACTACAGAGCAATCTTCTAAACCAAGTACTTGTGTTTAACCCCTTTTGGACCCAGGCCATAAATGCTTTAATGACCAGGATCTGGTGCCATACATCAAACCTTGATGTGCCCCTTTTTGTGGACACCATGATATGGTTAAAAATGAAAAAAGGATCTTTTCTTCATGTTTATTTGTTTTGTGGGTACAAATCTGCGACTTGGTTGAGGAAGGGGACACACCTCCAAAAACGTGCACACTAGACATACGGGCGTTCTTCGGTGCTCAGTGAAAAGCCTGATCTAATGTGATACACTTTTATGGGACAATTGGACACTGTTGCGAAGATATGGTGATGTTACTGGTGTTTTAGTCTTTTCAACATTTGGTCATAAGAAAAATTGATTATATTGCTGGACTTCCGTTTCCATATGTACTTAAATGCTGGTAAGGGTTATGAGAGCCCTCATTTGTAGGACCGGTGTACACATAGGAGTCACCGCACAGAGCTTTTTTGTGTTTTGGTTGATGACTGCACATCATTGATAAGAAGCCATATGTAGTATGATCTAAAACTTTTCTCTCTAATGTTGAAAAAACTTTTAACATAATAAACTATTATTTGGACTATTTTTATAGTCCATACATCTACTGGAGCCTGCTTTCTTCATTATTGTCACACCTGGGTTTACTGGGGATTTTTTGTTACTCTGGTGGGCCAGTCTAACTTTGTGGGAATATTCTTAGTTAGAGCTGTTAAAGTGATGATGATAGGTTGAATATCAGGGCCTTGGTAGGGAAAAAATTATTCCAAATCTCTGACTAAAATTCCCTCCTAAGGAAAAAAGTTTTTGTTGTCCACAATGGAAAGTGGATAAATGCTACTCACCACATAGATATTGGTCACAAATATTTTTCCGTGACAGATGAAAATGATTAGTAGAATCCAAAGGACAACCAAAAAGAAAAAAACATACCAGTGTCCTTAAAAGCATCATTTTTTATTTGTTGCAAACTTTTGATCCCACAAAAAATTATTCAAGGGCATACAGACAAGAAGAATTAAACAGGTGTAAAAAAGCGTACTTGCAACGCGTTTTGACTCTCATGCAATATAGTTTACTTATCAAATAAATCATGCTGACTTGAGAAAGTCATGAAACACGTTGCAAGTTGTTTTTTCCCCTGGGAAGGAAATCAATTGTATGTATCCCTATTACACTGACTTATATTGAAATTTAAAATTTGCAACAAAATAAAAATATGAAGATTTTCGGGACGCTGAATGGTTTTTCTGGATCTCTTCCAAAGAATCTAGTTCACCAGGCCCCTCTTAAAATTCTTACACTCAACTCAGTTGCAGTGAGTTCCAAAACAGTAAGAGTATTACCGTAAAGCTCTTACAGTAAGAGTCCCTGCCTTAAGGTTGGTGAAATTGTCACCATGGAGAAAGTTTCCATTTAATTTTTACATGTACAGCTGTAATAAGTCACTAAGAAAGATCTCTATTCTGTCCATACAAATACATTCATTTGCAGTTTTCTAAATTACTAGGACCCTGTGCCAGTTTTCGTTAGACTTGATGTTCGTTGTGAACTGATTGCATGAGTATTTAAGAAGGGTCCGCCACCCCATTTAAGTTGTTGTGACAATTTTTACAAGAAATGGGCGGCCGGGCACAGTTGGACTTGAAAAGTCGACAGACATTGGCGCATGCCAAATGTGCATTCAGGCGGCTGAGATATAGTGAGGGTGGTCGTGGACCAGCCACATCGGCCAGCGGGAAACGGAAACAACGGAGCTTCCATACCCTGTAAAAAAAACAGGGGCACAGCACGGCGCGCGACGGCAAAGCAGAGGTATAGAGCAACTGATTGTTAGTTACAGGTTTTTTTATTTTTTAAATGCCCTCAACCGCTTTCCCAGATTTACAAACACCTTGGATAACCCTTTAAAGCAACAAGTTTGAAAGTCTTGGATTGCCATGCAGCTCTATTCAGGCAAAAGAAATGTATAAGCACTTGTAACGGTGCACGCACATATTATAAAGTTTTCTTGGAAAACAGAAAAAACTTTTTACTACATAATCTTATTAGAAAATTAACAGTATGACATGTTGATACCCACAAACCACTCAGCTCATGTATCCTACAAAATGTTAATGATCTAAACTCTCATTGGACACTTTAAGTAGCTCAGCTGATTCTCAATAATTTGTACTAATTGTAATGATTATTTAGCATGATACACTATGAACATTCTCCAGCTGTGAGCGGTCTTCCTATTCTGCCCAGCTCCTCGTGGTTCTCGATGTGTAATTGATTAGTTCAGGTTTACCAGTCATGCTTGGTAAAGTGAGCACATCTTCTTAATTGTAAAGAGGGGGGAGAAAATAGTTCCTCAGCTGGAAACTAGGAATATAGAGTCGGAAAAAACTGACATAGATAAATTCAGATTTGATCTAGCCTGATTTTTTTTTGCGGAGAGTAAAAACTTTTAGGTTTTATTTTTGTGTCGGATTATTTCAGTGGTATGTTTAAATAGTATAACATAGGAGTAGCTTTTTAAAGTGGTGCAGAAGTTTAAGGTCATCACAGGGTTGGGAGATAGAGAGAGACTCTATTCATTGTTGGTAATTCAGCACAAATATTCCATTTTTTGGGCAACAAAGGATTCACATTTATTCACAAAACGATTTGAGTAACATTAGGTTCAGCCGAATAGATTTATACCTGAACAAATGTTTTAAAGCTTCAGTGAGTTAGTTATTTGTAGACCCAAAAGGTTTGTCTCTTACCACTGGTAGGCATAATTTATGTATGATCTAGGGGGGGGGGGGGGTTTTGGGGTTGCTTAAGGTCCTCCAGCAGTTTTACATTTCATCTATTTTTTTAACCTTTATGCTGAAAACACAACGTAAATTGTATTTTAACTTTGTTGTTCATCTTGAAAGACCAACTAAATTGGCAATGTTTTACAAAGCGGATGTAGAGTGTTTGGCCAGCAGATCACAACCATGCTCAAAAACTAGCACGTTTAACCAGAACTGAAGGTGCAAGTTAATAGTTTATTTATGGTTGTATTGCTGGCTGAATCCATGTACTTTCTATCTCACATAGGAGAGCCTAGGAATAACAATTCGGGAAGTAACCAAACAAGTCAAAATTGACAAGTAATCCAGACTAAAATTCATGAAACAAATGAAACAAAAGACATACCCACTGTGTAAACCCTACACTAAATAAATGTCATATTACTGCCACTAACCATAGATCAAAGGAAGTTGATAGGATCTGATGTAAAAATAAAACATAAGAAATATTATGGTAGACTTCCGAGGGTTATACTAAAATGCATAGTCAAAGTCCAGAACTGAGAGCAAGTTGCAACAAGTGGTCCTGCACTGCCTTCCGAGGGTGCCATGCTCCCCTGTTTGTTGATAGGGGCGGCACGCCTGGCTCCGACCCTCCGGGAAATGGCATCCCACCCGTCATATGTGTCAGCGTCTGATACACAGGAAATCAAGGTGTATCAGGCGCTGGATACCGGACGGGTGGGTGTGGCCAGCGAGAGAGGTTGTGGAGCGAGGGTTGCTGCCCATATAAACAAAACATGTACAAGCACCCAACGGAAGGGGGTGAAGGACAGCGTGGTGGTGCGCTGGTGGATATAAAAATATATGTTTAATTTTTTTTTTGTACAGGAGCTCCCCCCCAGGCCACTAGATATTTATTTAATATATTAGGACTAGAGAGAGCGAGCACTAAAATGCTCGGGTACTGTTATCGAGACGAAACTTTTCCCGATGCGCGCAAGGTGCTCGTCTCGAATAACGAGCCCATGAAGTCAATGGGGAGACTCGAGCATTTTTCAAGGGGACCAAGGCTCTGCACAGGGAAGCTTGGCCATAACCCCTGGGAAACCTCAGAAAAGGATGGAAAACACACGGAAATGGACAGAAACAGCAGGCAGCATGAATGGATGCCTCTAGGTGATAGTCGCACCCAATTATGCCAAAATTATGGCAACGTAGATGGCCATGACAGAGTGACGAATGAACTAGATAGGCATATAAAAATCCAATAATTGACCCTGACACTATTGGGGCGGAATGCGAGGCAGCGGGCAGGCAGCTGAGGGAGGTTCATGGCGACATCCCAAATGGGATCAGGCTTCAACAATGGGTGGAAGAGAGGCGAGAGGAACCAAAGGAGGATGAGCAAGAAGCGCCTAAAATATAGCGGTACATGATAAAAGTTTGCCTGTATATTTTGGGATTACACAGCAGGGTGGCGACAAGTTAACACTGCGAAGCAGAAAACAACCCAAAATTCTGCCGACACAGATCGTTGATAAGGGGACCATGTATGGAGGCAGAAGATGTGAACTCGTAGTTGAGATTAAGGTGCATTTTGCAGTTAAAACTAGGTTAGTTGGATCTTTGGGATGGAAGCTGGAGCTCCCGCTGCCCAGGCGAGCTTTCGCAATACAAAGCAACGGGTCTCTAGTGGCTACCCAAACAGCACTTCTAAGAACATTTGTATAAGATCAAGTGTAGTAGCGTTATTATAAGGTATGAATGGCGGGTGGCGGGAATGTAAAAAATGCGCAACAGCGCTTGTGAAAAGCGGAAATGATTAAAAAGTTGCAAAGTTATATTTGTGATACACAGCAGGGTGGCGACACAAGTGTTTAACAAGTTTGATTGGTGGGAATTGCCCTGTAATAGCTCTTGGTGGCGGTGTTGCCTTTGATAGCCTAGGTCAGCAGTTTGAGCACCGCCGCTGTTCGCTAGGACGGCACTGATGCTGTGCCTAGAGCTACAGACTGTGGCGACATGCCACGGATGGTAAGTTCGGAGGAGAGGAGGTGGAGGAGGGGTGGGGAGGAGGAGGAGGTTATACTAGACATTGAGACCGGACCGAGGTAGGCCCCGCAATTCTCTGCGTCGGCAGTATATGAACAGCCCAGGCCTGGGTCAGGAACTTGGTCCCAGCCTGCACAAGTTAGTGTAGTAGCGTTCTTATAAGTTGGGATATGGAGGGTGAGGGGAAGGTAAAACAGATGCGCACGAAGAAGAGCAGATGCGCATGGAGCGGGCTCCGCTGCCAGGCGCGAGCTTCGCCAAATCCAAGCCCCTGTCTCTAGGCATACGCCACAAACAGCACTTTAAGAACCTTTTGTATACGATCAAGTGTAGTAGGTTCTTATAAGTTTATAATATGCCGGTGTG
Organism: Engystomops pustulosus; assembly: GCA_019512145.1. Lineage (NCBI taxonomy): Eukaryota > Metazoa > Chordata > Amphibia > Anura > Leptodactylidae > Engystomops > Engystomops pustulosus. Next base: position 89,777,205 of record CM033641.1, on the reverse strand, counting down.
AGGGGAATGTAAACAGTATGCGCAGAAGGCGGTGAATAATATTGGTAATGAAAAAGTTTGCCAGTATATTTTGTGGGATAAAAACAGCAGCGGTGGCGACCACAAGTAAACAAATTTTGATGTGGAATCATGAAAACATACCAAATTTATGGCCTGACACATGTGATAAGGGGACGATGTATGGAGGCAGCTATATGGAAGACTTTTGGAGGTAGCACTGGAGAAACGTGTGGAGGTGCTATGGAGACAATTTAATTTGGATAGTGCTGTTTGGCAGTCCAAAAGTTTTTCAAACCAGAGGAGAAGGTGGTAGGGGCCCTCCAGAAAAAAAGAAATAGATTGGTAAGTGCCTGTATGTGGCAGTCCAAACAAGTTTCAAACCAGAGGGGGGTAGGCGGAACTCCAGAAAAAAGTGAATAGATTGCGTGCCTGTCTGTGGCAGTCCAAAAAAACTTTAAAACAGAGGAGAGGTAGGTGGCCTCCAGGAAAATGGAATAGATTGCGTGCCTGCATGTGGCAGTCAATAAACAGTTTCAAAACCAGAGGAGCCAGGTCGGTGGCCCTCCAGAAAATGAATAGATGAGGCCTGTATGTGGCACTCCAAAATTGTTTACAAAAGAGGACCGGGAGGGTGGGGCCCGCCAGAAAAATTGAATAGATTTGAGTGCCTGTTATGTGGACTCCCAAAAATTGTTTAAAAAAGAGGGGGAACGGGTTAGGTGGCTCCAGAAAAATTAAATGCTAAAAGTATTAGAGGGCTTTAGAGCCAGTGGGCCTGTCAAAAATAGCCAGTTTCCTCTGCTTTATGTACAAGAGGAGCGATAGGAGGAAATGAGGAGGAGGAGGAGGAGTGGAAATTATCAGAGGGCTTCCTTACCTGGTGAGAATTGGAATTATGAGAAATCAGGCTTTATTCATCTTAAATAAGCGTCAGCCTGTCAGCGCTGTCAAGTCGCAGGCGTGACGCTTATCGGTGTATGAATGCCACCAGTGCACTGAACCCCCTCGGACAAGACGGCTAGCGCACGGCAGGCAAGAACCCCAAGGAGTAAGTCGCCAGTTTCGTTTGCACATTGTCCAGCTTTTTGAAACCAGAGGTTATAGGGAGCTGTGTGAATCATTAGAGTGTAAGTATAGTGCACAAGCATTGCCGAGTGTGACTGGTCATAGCTAGTATGTCTTACTCTCCCACCATTTTCCTGTAAAGATCAAGCCCTACCTGCCGAGCTGGGGACAGGTGACATGTCTGCTGGGGTGACACTAAAGCTGGCACAAAGCCTTGTCAAAGCGTACCCTTGCCAGGCTGGACAAGCTGCCTGCTCGCCTACTTCCCATACCCCCCCGCTACTTGTCCCGCCAGAAATCACCACCTGCGCAGCGCGCAGAAGGGAAATACTGTTTTCAGCTTGTGACCAGGGCTGCTGGTTATTCATGCATTCTCACACTCCTTTCCTCTCCGGGATGAGAGGGGAAAGATTTTGTTGTACGTGGTCCGGAGAGTGAACACCCGTAATAGCTGGAAATTCTACAGCATGTAGAGCTAGATATAAATTCTCACATATGCCGGTACCCAACGCGAAGAATCCTACTCCCTCACATGCTGCGTCCTTTCTGCCTCACCACAACTCCTCCAACTCCTCTTGTCTCTGCCCATTCCACGCTGAACAGGAAGGACTCAACAATGGTCCCCTCTTTGGTCTAGCCAACATTTCCTCCCTCATTCTCCTCATGCCTGCCCACCTCCACCTCCCTCCGATATGACGCTGAGAACAGACCTAAGGGTGCTTGGCTACAACAAGGGAATCTTCTTCCTCCCCCCGTCTCTTGTGAACGAGCACAAAGCTTCGGACTTCATGCCTGATCAGAGAGTTTTCAAACAGGCCAGCAGTCGGGATTGTGAGGCGATGATGGCGGCCATCGCCACTGACCATCTGTGTGTACTCCTCAAAGTTTACTCAGCACCTGACAGATATTCAGACTCCAAACTACCACTCTCATTGTAGATTGAGGAAGTAACGACCTGACTACCAGTTCTGGTGGAAGTGGACATTGGAGTCACAATCGCTCGGCGTGCTGGTAAACTCTGGATAACAATGGTAGTGTAATTCCACTCTGTGGGCACGTACGACAACAGTCGGTGAGGGGCAGTTGGAGGCGGCGGCGCTGCCTGAGAGTGCAGCATCTGTGCTGGACTTCCTGAAATGCGCACGAGAGCGGCGCACCTGTGAGCAAATCAGACAGATTAGGGTATGTCTGAGGAAAAGGCTGACTATCAGATTTACACACATGGGCCAGGCATGGCAATGTGTCAGTCTGCGAGTTGTGCAGAGCCGCCACCAGGTGTACGGCCGTTGCACACACAACCAACCTGCTGGCTTCAGGTTCAGCGGTGCCAGCAACAGATCAGTCGCCGGGGGGGGGGGCCGTGATGCACTGTAATAAGCTCTGGGCGTGTGCCTTTTATCGCCTAGTCAGCAGTTTGAGCACCGCCTGCTGTCGCTTAGCGACGGCACTGCTGCTGTGCCTAGAGCTAGTAACCGACTGATGGCGCCAGCACGGATGGTAATTCGGGAGAGGAGGAGTGGAGGAGGGTGGGAGGAGGAGGAGGCATAGTAGGCTGCAAAAACCTGGACCGAGGTAGGCCCCGCAATCCCCGTATATGACCATGCAGCAGGGTTTCAGACTCGGTCCCAGCCCCCACCAAGTTAACCCATGTGCCGTCAGCGATATATAGTGGCCCTGCCGGCAGCACTCGTCCACGTGTTCCGTGGTCAGGTGGACCTTGTCAGCAACGGCGTTGGTCGAGGCACGGATGATGTGTCTGACACGGTGCTGGTGCAGGGCTGGGACGGCACATCGGGGAAAAAAGTAGTGGCGGCTGGGACGAAACCGAGGGCGCCGCCGCCATGAGCGTTGCAAAGGCCTCGGTACTCTACTACGTGCCTATAGGGCTAGAATCTCCAGGCAAGCAATCTGGAGATGTGGACATTAAGGGCTTGGGCGTGGGTGGTGGGTTGCACTATATTTGCGTTTTCCGCTCCAGCGTCTGGTTGGAGAGCTGAGCGCTGGTGGATGACTGTGGAGGATCGGGAAGGCGACGATGGGGTTTGGTGGCAGGGCCTGGGAGGGGGCTGACTATTCACGACAACAGGGGGAAGGGCAGTGGTGTTGCTACGGCCGGAGGGTGAAGGGCTTGTTTGCCCACTGAGTGGGGTGTTAGAATTCATTCGTTGCCTGCGCACTACTGGTGGTAGTTTAAGCAGTATGGTGAATGTGGGAACCCCTGGCTGATTCTGGTTTGGCAATGTTGCACACCCACCGTCCCGAGTCATGCCGGTGTTTCCTTAAAGAACCTCCAGATTCTGAAAATCTAGCCCTCGCCGAAGGAGCCTCGCACGGGGCTTCACGTGACACATTTGGCGCTATGCACCGCTGCCCTGAATCTCCGCTGGCCCAACCACTGCCTCTTCCAACATGTTCTGTAGAGGACTCTCCTCTGTCTAGAAGCACTGTGTTCACCCGGCCTATAAACCCAGCTTGGGTCTTGTCACCTCATCCTCCTCCGATCCCGCAGTATGATCACCCTCGGAATTCTGCCATGACAAACTTCCCCACTTGTCTGACAACCGGCTGGTCGCCTAATCGTCGGACACATCTTAGACACTTTCTTCCAATAAGCCAAGAGAAAGGTCATCATTCACCCCCAGACTGCGACTGGTGGAAACCTGGGCATCGGAAATTGCTCAGCAGCAACCGGAACAGGTGTGTGATGTGGGAGGGTCAGAAAACAGTTCCTCAGAGTATGCGGTTTTTCAAATGCCAAATTTTCACTCGAGGTGGGGCATACTGGCGGAGGGAGTAGTCTGAAGTGCAAGGACTGGAGAGTACCTATTTCGTGACATGGGTGGATACTGGCTTGGTAAGACTGACCTGGTGGACAAATGCTCGAAGCATTGTCGGCAATCCACAGACATCACGTTCGCACTGTTCTGGGCCTCACAGTGCGTCTACCACGTCCCATTAACTTCCGACATGAACCTAGGGAGTGTAAGCTCCTGCTGCTTTCCCCGGCTCCCATCATAGCATGTGTTGTCTCAACCCCCCAGCCAGGACCCAAACTGCCTCTGACCCCTGCAGTAATTTTGGACGTCCCACGTCTCCGCCTCGTCCTCTACCGCCGAGGCCCTCGGGTTAAAAAAACATTTTTTAAATGAGAGTTATAACTTTAATTTTTTTTACCTGTTTTTTTTGTGTTTTCTTTTTTGCTTATTTTTTTTGGTGTTTTTTATTTTTTTAAAAACCAAACGATGCTATCCTTAATTTCTATGGCTATTTTCTAGCCAGAGTATTGAAAGACACACTACTAGCACGATGTAGAAGACACTGAGTTATTACAAAACAATAAACGTAAAATAAAAAAGGAAAATGGCAGACTGGTGACTCTAATTGAAATCCACACCCCTATATAATTTCCCACAATTCGGGTCCTTTGCAATGGATGTGCGTCACTAAGCGCAAAAACCAGCGTTTCGCACTTCTCAAAAATTGCTCACAATTTGCTAGTAGATCCCTGCAAGGACAAGTACAAAGCCACCGACAGATCAACCAGAAACAAAATTAATTAGACGCTACTTAGTAGGCGTAAGTAAGAGCGTTTGGATTCTCCTATGGCTATTTTCTAGCCAGAGTGAAGAACACTACTGTGCCAGATGATATGGAACGCAGATTATTCAAACAAAAATACAACGAAAATAAATGAAATGCAGACTGTGCCTAATTGAAATTCCAACCCCTAATAATTTCCCACTCGGTCTTGCAATGGATATGTGCGTCACAAGCGCAAAAACACAGCGGTCGCAAGTCGCACTACAAATTGCTCACAATTTGCTAGATGCACTGCAGCAAGTATCACCACCAGCAGATCAACCAGAAATCAACTATATATAACGCTACTGTAGGCGTAAGTAAGCCGTTTGGATTCTCCTATGGCTATTTCTAGCCAAGTATGAAAGCACACTACTATGCCAGATGAGATGACGTGAGTGATTAACAAATAAACGTTAAAATAAAAAAGGAAATGAGCAGACTGTGCCTAATTCAAATCCAACCCCTAATAAATTTCCCACTTCGGTCTTTGCAATGGATATGTGCGTCACTAAGCGCAAAACACAGCGGTCGCCAGTCTCACTCAAATTGCTCACAATTTGCTAGTAGATGCACTGCAGCAGTACAGCCACCAGCAGATAACCAAAATCAATATATTATAACGCTATGTAGGCGTAAGTAAGCCGTTTGGATTCTCCTATGGCTATTTTAGCCAAGTATGAAGCACCACTACTTTGCAGATGAGAGACTGAGTATATAAAAAAATAAAGTAAAATAAAAAAGGAAATGGCAGACTGTGCCTAATTCAAATCCAACCCCTAATAATTTTCCCACTTCGGTCTTTGCAAGGATATGTGCGTCACTAAGCGCCAAAACACAGCGGTCGCAAGTCTCAACTAACCAGTGCTCCCAATTTGCTAGTAAGATGCACTGCAGCAAGTACAGCCACCGCGACAACCACAGAAATCAAATATATATACGCTACTGTAGGCGTAAGTAAGCCGTTGGATTATCCTATGGCTATTTTCTAGCCAAGTATGAAAGCACACACTATTGCAAGATGAGATGACACTGAGTTTAAAAAATAAACGTAAAATAAAAAGTGAATGGCAGACTGTGCCTAATTGAAATCAAACCCCTATAAATTTTCCCACTTGGTGTTTGAGTGGATTATGTGCGTCACTAGAGCTAAAACACACGGTCGCAAGTCCCCTCAAATTCGCTCACAAATGCTGTAATACGCGCAATAAACAAAACAAGTATAACGGTATTGTAGCCCTAAAAAGGGATGTTGGTTTTGGAGTATCCTGCCTAAAGTAAGCCAATAGAACACTCTCCTTTACTCCCACATCACTATCCCTCTACCATTTGCACCTTTCTTGCACTATGTTTTAAAACCCCAACGTTGCACTTCCTTTTCCCCTCTCCACTTCACTACCCATCCCCCTTCACCGACTCCGACCGCTAGCAGCTCTTCCCTACGGATCCAGACACAGAATGATCGAGCAGCGGGCGGCAGCGGGTCTAGTTATCCCAGGGTCACCTGATCTGGCCAGCCAACCACTGCTATCGACGTGTAGGTTACAACGTCATGCGGGTGGAGTGCAGGAGTCCTGGTTGTGTTGGCTCTGTTCTGGCAAAAGCAAAACGAGCGGGAGCTGCCATTTAGGGGGCGAAAGTATTCGTCCGAGCAACGAGCAGTTTCGAGTACGCTAATGCTCGACCCGAGCATCAAGTCCGTCACGAGCATTGTCGCTCATCTCTAATTAGGACAAGCAAACCTTTATGCAAACAAAAGTTTGCATTTGGGACTAAAGTAACAGCACCATCTCAACCATGCTTCAGCAGAAAAAAATATGTTTGCGGGGGAACACTGAATGTTTGAGTTTGCGATGTGGAATGCAGATTTTTATACTACATAATATGACTCAACAGCCAAGAGCGCCAGAAATGTAGAAGAATTTTATATGATGATCCCAGATTAAGTCAAATAAGACTATGGAAGGACTCTGTGGTTATCAATGAACGGTAACACATTTTTGCAGCACCATTCTGTAGATAAAATAGGCATTTTCTATTTTATTCAGCGTTTCCTCACTAGAAAGTATGCTTTGAAACTTGAATGAATGAATTCTAACTGACATATGATGTGGGTTACTCAAAGGTTGTGGAGTTTTCAGCACTGAAAGGATATTCAAGTTCTGTGTGTTCTTTCTTTTGCTGGATGTGCATCTGTACTTCACTAACCATTGGTGATCGGTTGGGTTTAATCCATAGGGACACTATCCTACATTATGTAGTGTGCATCACAACATTCACAGAGTGTTGAAACACAATCCCCTAATAAACTCATTTTTCAGGTTCCGGGAGCAGTAGACACTGGGCAATGTTGTCATTACGAAGACGGCCCCTAGCAAAATTGGGTTAGCCCCCATACCTCACTGGTGAAATACACATTGAGGCACATGTATCATAGTTGTTTGTCTTCTGTGGTGAACTTTTGAGACATTTGGAAGCTCTTTTTTTGCGCCTTATGTAGGATCATGTCTTTTACTTGTGATACATATTCAGTTTTAACCAGTCCTGGCAGGCGCAAATTTGGCTTCTTTTGAGATTTTTGTTGCAAATGTCTCAAATCCACGTTGACGCAAGACGTGGAGGGGGGGGGGGGGGGTAGGGGGGGGGGTTATGCAGGAATGGACACCAATGTTAATTTGGATTTGAGGCTGTGTCCTGCATTTTTAACACTTAGTCAAACCCAGGAAGATGATGACATATGAGGGTGCAGTCACAGGTGGTGTTAATGGTGAGGTCACGTTTATAGCGTTTTGTAAACGCAAAATGTTAACAGTAATGTAATAAAGCAAATCAACCTCTCTCAGCTGTTGTAATTGGTTTCAAAATGCAATTAAAGCACAATTAAAACGTACATGTGACCTCACCCTTATAGTAACCATAATTAAAATTGGGTTGGTCTGGGGAGATTTTATTTAAAAAATAATTTTTCTGGTACCGACCCACGGCGGGTCAGATGTTGTTTGAGCAGGCACTAGGCCCCAATTGCTCCACATACTCTTTAGTTATGAGCTCCGCCAAAGTGCTTGCTACTAACCCATTAATAAGGCTTGGAGCAACGGCTCCAATGCTCTGCTGCCCTCCATTAGTCACACAGTCTGTAAAGACGGGAGCAGGGTGCGTATGTTTTTTCATTTTTATTTATTGGGACTTGGTGGCAACGTGACTAATGGGGGCAAGTTTGTCACTACTTGGACGAAGCCTGACTACTGGGGGGAAGCTGTGGTTTTATGTGTGTTTTGTCAGATGTTTTTTTTTATCACATACAGAAATAACAATTGCATCATATATGAGTAACAAAAGCTTTTATTAAACAGTTAGAATAGTTAATGCACAATTCAATATTTGCAGTTGTTGACCCCCTCTTCTCGAGAACCTCGCAATTCTCCCTGGCAGCGTCAATCAACTTCTGGACCAAATTCCTGACTAATAGCCGTCCATTTTGCACAATCATGCTGTATTGTTGTTCCAATTTGTTTGGTTTTTGTCTGTGGACCCGTCTCTTGATGATTGACCACGAGTTCTCAATAGGATTAAGGTCTGGGAGTTTCCGGCCATGGACCTAAAATCTCTATGTTTTGTTCCCTGAGCCATTTAGTTTCAATTTTGCTTATGGAAGGTGCCATCATGCTGGAAAAGGCATTTGTCGATCATCAAACTGTCTTGGACGGTTTGGGGAGAAGGTGTGGAGAATTTGGAACCATCTTATTCATGGATGTTTTTAGGAAAGACTTGAGAGAGTCGATTTCCCTTGCTGAGAAGAGCAAACCACAATGAATGGTTGCAGGATGCTTTACAGTTGGCATGAAACAAGACTGGTGGTATCGCTCACCTGTCTTCTCCGAACAAGCTGTTTCCAGATGTTCCAAACAATCAGAAGGGGATCCTCAGAGAAATGATATCTCAGCAGTCACAGCAGTCCACTTCCTGTACCTTTTGCAGAAATATCGTCTGTCCCTGATGTTTTTTTGGAGACCTTGGACACAGTCTTGCTCCAGAGTCTCCGCCTCACAGTGCGTGCGATGCAATACACCCCTGCCTGCTGCCATATGAAGCAACCTCTGCACTGCTGGTAGCCCAAGCTGAACACTTTAAGAGAAGGTCCTGCGGCTTGCTGGTCCTTCTAGGGTGCCTGAGCCTTTTTGGAAACAATGAACCTCTCTTCCTTGCATTCCTTATTGATGCAATGATTGTTGAACTGAGGTGCAATCTCTAGCTGCGATACTCTTCCTGTTAGGCCAGTTTTTGTGCAGTGCAAATGATGACTGCACTTGTTTCTTTAGAGATAACCAGGTTAACAAGAAGAGAAACCAATGATGCCAAGCCCAGCCTCCTCAGCCCTGTCCTCATCAACACCCACACCTGTGTTAAAGGAGCAATCACTGAAACAATGTTAGCTGCTCCTTTTAAGCAGCCTGCCTGCTATGAAGTTTAAAAGTGTTTTGGGGGAAAAGTATATTTTCTAGGCACATTTGCTTTGCAATTAATTGCTGTTCAATCTTTATAACACTCTGGGAGTATACAAATTGCCATATAAAACCTGAGCAGTAGACTTTGTAAAATTTACATTTGTATCATCTCAAAACTTTTGGCCATGACTATGCTGGGGGCAGCTTGTCAACATACAGACTGTTGGTGAGGAAGGCACAGCAACTGGGTCAGACTGGGTGCCCGAGGGGAGGTAAGCACAACTGGTTTGTTGGATTGCCCCCCCCCAGCTGGACAGCCCCTTTAATTATGCATGGCACTGTATATGTTAGTGTGGTCAAAGTTCAGGCTTGTGGGGCTTGGGTTAGTGGAGCTAGGTTTTAGTTGGCTTGGGGTTAGTGGACTAGGGTTTAGTAGGTTTTGTGGGCTAGTTTTAGTTTGCTTGGGGTTTAATGGGACTAGGTTAGTTGGCTTGTGGGATAGGTTTAGTTTGCTTAGGGTTAGTGGAAACTAGGTTTAGTTGGCTTACGATTAGTGGGGCTAGGCTTAGATGGCTTAGGCTTAGGGACACCATGTTTAGTTGGATTGTGTTAGTGGGCACATAGGTTTCCTGGTGTTATGTTTCACTATCTGGGTTTGAATTACATTTAATAACACAATTCATGCACGTGGGAGAAATGTCTGAATCAATGTTGCCACAATGCAAAACACAGGTTGTTATGCTCATTGCGCAGTGTTCAGTGAAACACTCCCCACTGTGCTAGAATAATGTTTCCTAACACAAAATATCAGAGTGCCAGAGTGAGCACATTATTTGCAATTCATGTTTTCATGTAATGTATTTGCAAATTCCTGACACATTGGGTTGCTACGAGCTGCTTGGATGCTACACAGTGTTGAATATGTCTATGGGGGCTGGCTACTATAAATCAGCAAAAAAAATTTCAAACCACTGCAGTTGGTGAATCTTTTATAGGAGGCTTCTATGCTTATTATTAGGAATCCCAAACTGTCACTAATGAATACTTTGTGAGGCACATTAACTTTTGTGCACATTACCAAATTAAAGAAGATGCACTAACCGCCCATAATGTGGTCGGTATTTGTTTCCTGTTCTGTTCTAAATTTTTTCGATTACGGAAACTATGGAAGTATGAAGATGGACATACCCTTTAATTTATTAGTGGTTTACTTTTGTCCAGGTCTTAGAATACCTGTCTGACATCCTGACAGCGATTGGTCTGTCATGTAATTGGATTCTTACACAAATTATATCACTTGTTAGCAATTCTGAACTGTGATTGGTCAACGCTGCTGTGGAGACTTGGCTTTCAGACTGGTACATTTTATTCAGACTCACACCCTAAATATAAGCCATCATTTAATTCCATCATCCTTCTGAAATACTGTTTTAATCTCACATATTTTATATTTACTGAAAACCTCCTAACCTAATCATCTTAATATCATCTATGTGTCTAAAATAACAACATGACTAAAAAGAAGCAAACCATGCATACCTACATGTGTTTGTATTCACGAACTTACCTCTAATCCATCATTAATTGATACTGACATACGCATAATGAACAATTGCAGTTGGTTTAGAAGAAAATTATAAGTGAATTTACTTTAAGGGGAAATCCTCCTTTATTACTAAATTAAAGGGGCTGAAACCAAGAATGCAAAAATTGTATTAAGAGACTTACAGAGACTTAACTACTATATCATCAAATCATTTAAGTTAGGTTGCCTACTTATTTATGACGTCTACAGACCCCTGGATTCATGAGTGCAGAATAGTTGGTTGATAACCCAGTTGGGCTATTGTAAGTTTATGTCTTTGCTTCTAATTATTTCTTAATTAGTGATTGTTCTCAAAAGCATAACATTTACATGAATCTATCTAGCAGGATGCATAATAATCTGCCCATATTATAGTCTAATTTTCTCTGGTTTCACGGTGGGTCCATCTACTCATCACCTTCCATGTCTGACAGATCATGCTTATGGATATTTGCAGTAGGTTATCGATTAACACTGCTTCATAGTTTAAATGCAATAAATGTGTAACAAAATGTTACATCAAAATTATAAACTTTCCTCATTGATCAAACTCAAAAAACATGTAGTTCATGCACCTCCTAGGTGAATAAACATTCATTATACACAAGGAAATGGGGTAGAAGGAAACTTAAAGCACTCTTACCTAGATTAGAAAGAAGAAGAACACTATGTAATTTAGATTTAAAAGGGGTTTTCCCATGAAGCAAAGTTGGGTCTTATCCACTGGGTGGCCTAAACTGCTAGTAGAGGTCTCAGTGGGACTCCTCGTCGCTATCATCAGGACTAATGGAGCAGACGGCTGCGTATGACAGTGTTTTCCATTATATGTGGAGCTGACGGAAAATGGCCGAGACGTGTTGGCGATCACGTCAGCTCCATAGAGATTATTGGGCAGAACAGTCATGCGCAGCCATCTGCTCCATTAGTTTGCGAGCAGCGAGGGGTCGAGAACACCTCGTTTTAGCAAATGCATGAGTCTCAGCACTGAGACCCCACTGATCAGCAGGTAGGCCTTAGTCCTTAAGTATAGTAAATAATGTGAGTGGGACCTAAACCATCATAAAATGTTGGACCTACACTATACCCAACAAACCTGCGAGTTTGAGGTCTCTTAGTTAGCGTGTGTTCATGAGGTTTTGCAGCAGAGGAGGTATCTATCATGAGGTTCTGCAGCAGCTGACGTTGTATAATGAAGTTCTGCAGCAGCTGACGGTTTGCATAATGAGGTTATGCCGCATCCGAACGGGTCCAATCGTATAGTGAATATACCGATAACACCTAACACGGTATTGTGACCAGGATAGCTGTTTGGCGTGGAGTTCAAAGAGGTAAAGAAGGCACCACAAAGCTTTTAAATACGTTCATTATTTACAGTTAAATAGTTTTAATATTTCAACTGTCATAAAGAGGCTAATTGATCAAATATATAATAAATAATGTGAGTTTTGGGGCTTAGCTTTGAATTCACTAACGATTTTGTCAATAAGTCATTTTTGCATTAACAATGCTGTGTTTTTGCATATTTAGGACAAATTAAATTTTCCAGTCACACAAACACACCAAGTGAGCAGTATAGACAGGACATTTTGCAATATCAAGTTACACCAGTAATGCAGGCGTTAACAGTGGTGGCAGCATAGCAGCAGCTATGGTACGAGTGTCATGGGCCGTCATCCGTGTGAACATGAAGAATGAAGGATATCCAACACTATATACATAATCTGCTGCACATTGTACAGCAATAATAAGTTATATCATATGTGTGATGTGCATATGCTATTTGTATATGGTGTATATCTACTGAATTAGTGTGGTGTGTGTGTATGTGTAACCGTGTGTGTATATATGTGGGTTTTTGAATGTTAAATGTGTGTGTATGAGAGAAGAACTGATGGTCATGTAGGTCATATAAGTGTTATAATATATTAAAAACAATAGTAAACATACATATACCTATATACCATACCCATACATATTAATATAAGTATATATATATCTAGCATTAATCTAAATGTATAATTTTTAAAGTACTCACCACTTTTCCCAGAACACAAAAACCCTATAAAGATATTCCCGCTGGGGGGGGAGGAGGCTGAGGTGCAGGAGCTGGAGGAGTGCCGATTTCGGTGACATGGGTGGACTGCGTGGAAGACTGACTGGTGGACAAATTGCTCGAAGCATTGTCGGCAATCCACGACATCACCTGTTCGCACTGTTCTGGCCTCAACAGTGCTCTACCACGAGTCCCAGTAACTTCAGACATGAACCTAGGGAGTGTAGCTCTGCGGCGTTCCCCTGCTCCCTCATAAGCAGGTGGTGTCTCACCCCGCCCAGGACCACGGCCTCTGACCCCTGCAGTAGTTGGACGCCCACGTCTCCGCCCTCGTCCTCTACCCCTAGCCCTCGGGTTAAACATTTTTAAAATGAGAGTTATAACTTTAATTTTTTTTTAACTTTTTTTTGTGTTTTTTTGTTTTTTTTTTGTGTTTTTTAGTTTTTAAAACCAAACGATGCTATCCTATTGCTATGGCTATTTTCTAGCCAAGTATGAAAGCACACTACTATGCCAGATGAGAAGACGCTGAGTTATTAAACAAAATAAACGTAAAATAAAAAAGGAAATGGCAGACTGTGCCTAATTGAAATCCAACCCCTAATAAATTTTCCCACTTCGGTCTTTGCAATGGATATGTGCGTCACTAAGCGCAAAACACAGCGGTCGCAAGTCTCACTACAAATTGCTCACAATTTGCTAGTAGATGCACTGCAGCAAGTACAGCCACCAGCAGATCAACCAGAAATCAAATATATATAACGCTACTGTAGGCGTAAGTAAGCCGTTTGGATTCTCCTATGGCTATTTTCTAGCCAAGTATGAAAGCACACTACTATGCAAGATGAGATGACACTGAGTTATTAAAAAAATAAACGTAAAATAAAAAGTAAATGGCAGACTGTGCCTAATTGAAATCAAACCCCTAATAAATTTTCCCACTTTGGTGTTTGAGGTGGATATGTGTGTCACTAAGAGCTAAACACAACGGTAGCAAGTCCCCCTGCAAATTCCTCACAATATGGTACTAGCTGCAAATAAAAAAAAAAAAGTATAACGTTATTGTAGCCCTAAAAAGGGCTGTTGGGTTCTTGGAGAATCACTCCTGCCTAACAGTAAGCTAATAGAACACCCTAATGCTTTCCCTGACCAGCAGCAGCTCTCTCCCTAGCGGCATCCAGACACAGAATGATCCGAGCAGCGCGGGCAGCGGCTAGTCTATCCCAGGGTCACCTGATCTGGCCAGCCAACCACTGCTATCGACGTGTAAGGGTACCACGTCATGCTGGGTGGAGTGCAGAGTCTCCTGGCTTGTGATTGGCTCTGTTTCTGGCAAAAGCAAAACGGCGGGAGCTGCCATTTTCTCGAGCGGGCGAAGTATTCGTCCGAGCAACGAGCAGTTTCGAGTACGCTAATGCTCGACCGAGCATCAAGCTCGGACGAGCATGTTCGCTCATCTCTAATTAGGACAACACCTTTAATGCAAACAAAAGATTCTGATTTGGGACCTAAAGTAACAGAACATCTCCAAACATGCTTCAGCAGATAAAAATATGTTTGCGGGGGAACACTGGAATGTTTGAGTTTGCAGATTTGTGAATGCAGATTTTATATACTAAATAATTAATGACATCAACAGCCAAGATGCGCCAGAAATTGTAGAAAGCATTTTCTATGAATGATCCAGAATGAAGTCAATAAGACTATGGAAGACTCTGTGATTATCAATGAACGGTAACACATTTTTGCACAGCACATTCTGTAGATAAAATAAGGCATTTTCTATTTTTATTCAGCAGTTTCCTCACTAGAAAAGTATGCTTTGAAACTTGAATGAATGAATTTCTAACTGACATATGTACTGTGGGTTACTCAAAGGTTGTGGAGTTTTCAGCACTGAAAGGATTATTCAAGTTCTGTGTGTTCTTTCTATTTGCTGGATGTGCAGTCTGTACTTCACTAACCATTGGTGATCTGGTCTTGGGTTAATTCCATAGGGACACTATCCCTACATTATTGTATTGCTGCATCACAACATTACAGAGTTGTATGAACATCAATCCCCTAATAACTCATTTTTCAAGGTTCCCGAGGAGCAGTAGACACTGGCAATGTTGTCATTACAGAAGACTGGGCCCCTAGCAAAATTGTGGTTAGCCCCCCATACCTCACTGGTGAAATACACATTGAGGCACATGTATCATAGTTTTGTCTCTCTGTGGTGAACTTTTGAGACATTTGGAAGCTCTTTTTTGCGCCTTATGTAGGATCATGTCTTTTTACTTGTGATACATATTCAGTTTTACCAGTCCTGGCAGGCGCAAATTTTGGCTTCCTTTTGAGACTTTTTGTTGCAAATGTCTCAAATCCACGTTGACGCAAGTAACGTGGAGGGGGGGGGGGGGGGTATATGCAGGAATGGACACCACTGTTAATTTGGGATTTGAGGCTGTGTCCTGCATTTTTAAACACTCTAGTCACAACCCAGGAAGATGATGACATATGAGGGTGCAGTCACAGGTGGTGTTAATGGTGAGGTCACGTTATATAGCGTTTTGTAAACGCAAATGTTAACAGTAATGTAATAAAGCAAATAACCTCTCCTCAGCTGTTGTAATTGGTTTCAAAATGCAATTAAAGCACAATTAAAACGTTACATGTGACCTCACCCTTAGTAGTAACCAATTAATTAAAATTGGGTGGTCTGGGGAGATTTTATTTAAAAAAGTATTTTTCTTGGGTACCCGACCACTGGCGGGTCAGATGTTGTTTGAGCAGGCACTAGGCCCCAATTGCTCCACATACTTCTTTAGTTATGAGATCCGGCCAAAGTGCTTGCTCCTAACCCATTAATAAGGCATTGGAGCACGGCTCCCATGCTCTGCTGCCCTCCATTAGTCACACAGTCTGTAAAGACGGGAGCAAGGTGAGTATGTTTTTTTCATTTTTATTTATTGGGTACTTGGGGGCAACTTGTGACTACTGGGGGCAGCTTGTCACTACTTGGACGAAGCCTGTGACTACTGGGGGGAAGCCTGTGGTTTTTATGTGTGTTTGTCAGATGTTTTTTTTTATCACATACAGAAATACAATTGCAATCATATTATGAGTAACAAAAGCTTTTATTAACAGTTAGAATGAGTTAATGCAGCAATTCAATATTTGCAGTGTTGACCCTTCTTCTTCGAGACCTCTGCAATTCTCCCTGGCAGCGCTCAATCAACTTCTGGACCAAATCCTGACTAATAGCCGTCCATTCTTGCACAATCAATGCTTGTATTTTGTTCCAATTTGTTGGTTTTTGTCTGTGCACCCGTCTCTTGATGATTGACCACGAGTTCTCAATAGGATTAAGGTCTGGGGAGTTTCCAGGCCATGGACCTAAAATCTCTATGTTTTGTTCCCTGAGCCATTTAGTTATCAATTTTGCTTTATGGCAAGGTGCTCCATCATGCTGGAAAAGGCATTGTCGATCATCAAACTGCTCTTGGACGGTTGGGAGAAGTTGCCCTTGGAGGACATTCTGGAACCATTCTTTATTCATGGATGTGTTTTTAGGCAAGACTGTGAGAGAGTCGATTCCCTTGGCTGAGAAGCAACCCCACACATGAATGGTTGCAGGATGCTTTACAGTTGGCATGAAACAAGACTGGTGGTATCGCTCACCCTGTCTTCTCCGAACAAGCTGTTTTCCAGATGTTCCAAACAATCAGAAAGGGGATTCATCAGAGAAAATGACTCTCAGCAGTCCTAAGCAGTCCACTCCCTGTACCTTTTGCAGAATATCAGTCTGTCCCTGATGTTTTTTTTGGAGACCTTGACACCAGTCCTTGCTCCAAGAGTCTCCGCCTCACAGTGCGTGCAGATGCACTCACACCTGCCTGCTGCCATTACTGAGCAACCTCTGCACTGCTGGTAGCCCAAAGCTGAAACACTTTTAAGAGACGGTCCTGGCGCTTGCTGGTCCTTCTAGGGTGCCCTGGAGCCTTTTTGGAAACAATGAAACCTCTCTCCTTGAATTCCTTGATGATGCAATAGATTGTTGACTGAGGTGCAATCTTTCTAGCTGCGATACTCTTCCCTGTTAGGCCAGTTTTGTGCAGTGCAATGATGACTGCATGTGTTTCTTTAGAGATAACCATGGTTAACAGAAGAGAAACAATGATGCCAAGCACCAGCCTCCTCCAGCCCTGTCCTCATCAACACCCACACCTGTGTTAAAGGAGCAATCACTGAAACAATGTTAGCTGCTCCTTTTAAGGCAGGCCTGCTATGAAGTTTAAAAGTGTTTTGGGGGGAAAAGTATATTTTCTAGGCAAATATTGACTTTGCAATTAATTGCTGTTCACTCTTTATAACACTCTGGAGTATATACAAATTGCCATTATAAAACCTGATGCAGTAGACTTTGTAAAAATTTACATTTGTATCATTCTCAAAACTTTTGGCCATGACTATGCTGGGGGCAGCTTGTCATACATACAGACTGTTGGTGATGGAAGGCACAGCACTGGGTCAGACTGGAGTGCCAGAGGGGAGGTAAGCACAACTGGTTTCTTGTTGGATGCCCCCCCCCCAGCTTGGACAGCCCCTTTAATTATGCATGGCACTGTATATGTTAGTGGGTCAAAAGTTCAGGCTTAGTGGGGCTTAGGGTTAGTGGAGCTAGGTTTTAGTTGGCTTGGGGTTAGTGGGACTAGGTTTAGTAGGGTTTGTGGGACTAGTTTTAGTTTGCTTGGGGTTAATGGGACTAGGTTTAGTTGGCTTAGTGGGACTAGGTTTAGTTTGCTTAGGGTTAGTGGAACTAGGTTTAGTTGGCTTACGATTAGTGGGGCTAGGCTTAGATGGCTTAGGCTTAGTGACACCATGTTTAGTTGGATTAGTGTTAGTGGGCACATAGGTTCCTGGTGATTATGTTCACTATCTGGGTTTGAATTACATTTAATAACACAATTCATGCACGGTGGGGAGAAATGTCTGCCAATCACATGTGCACAATGCAAAACACATGGTGTTATGCTCATTGCAAGTGTTTCAGTGAAACTACTCCCCACTGTGCTAGAATAATGTTCCTAAACAAAATTCAGAGTGCCAGAGTGAGCACATTATTTGCAATTCATGTTTTCATGTACTATGTATTTGCAATTCCTGACACATTGGGTGCTACAGCAGCTGCTGTGGATGCTACACAGTGTTGACTATGTCTATGGGCAATGGCTACTATAAATCAGCATAAAAAAATTTCAAACCACTGCAGTTTGGTGAATCTTTTATAGGAAGGCTTCTATGCTTATTATTAGGAATCCCAAAATCTGTCACTAATGAATACTTTGTGAGGCACATTAACTTTTTGTGCACATTACCAAATTACAAGATTAAGATGCACTAACCTGCCCAATAATGTGGTCGTGTATTTGTTTCCTGTTCTGTTCTAAATTTTTCGATTACGAAAACTATGGAAGATGTAGAAGATGGACATACCCTTTTAATTTATTAGTGGTTTTACTTTTGTCCAGGTCCTTAGAATACCTGTCTGACATCCTGACAGCTGATTGGTCTGTCATGTAATTGGATTCATTTACACAAATTAATTCACTTGTTAGCAATTCTGACTGTGATTGGTCAAAGCTGCTGTGGAGACTTTGGCTTTCAGACTGGTACATTTCTATTCAGACTCACACCCTAAATATAAGCCATCATTTAATTCAATATCCTTCTGAAAATACTGTTTTAATCTCACATATTTAATATTTACTGAAAGCCATCCTAACCTAATCATCTATAATATCATCTATGTGTCTAAAATAACAACAATGATCTAAAAGAAGCAAAACATGCATACATTACATGTGTTTGTATTCACGAACTACCTCTAAATCCATCATTTAATTGATATGACCTAACGCATAATGAACAATTGCAGTTTGGTTTAGAAGAAAATAAATTATAAGTGAATTTATCCTTTTTAAAGGGGAAATCCTCCTTTATTACTAAATTAAAGGGGCTGAAACCAAGAATGCAAAAATTGTATTAAGAGACTTACAGAGACTTAACTACTATGATATATCATAATATCATTTTAAGTTAGGTTGCCTACTTATTTATGAACGTCTACCAGACCCCTGGATTCATGAGTGCAGAATAGTTGTGTTGATAACCCTAGTTGGGCTTATTGTACGTTTATGTCTTTGCTTCTTAATTATTTCTTAATTAGTGATTGTTCTCAAAGCATACATTTACATGAATCTATCTAGCAGGATGCATAATAATCTGCCAGATTATTATAGTCTAATTTTCTCTTGGTTTCCAGGTGGGTCCATCTACTCATCACCTTCCATGTCTGACAGATCATGCTTTATGGATATTGCAGTAGGTTATCGATTAACACCTGCTTCATAGTTTAAGATGCAATAAATGTGTAACAAAAATGTTACATCAAAATTATAACATTTCCTCATTGATCAACTCAAAAACATGTAGTTCATGCACCTCCTAGGGTGAATTAAACATTCATCTATAACACAAGGATAATGGGGTAGAAGGAAACTTAAAGCACTCTTACCCTAGATAGAAAGAAGAAGAACACTATGTAATTTAGATTTAAAGGGGTTTTCCCATGAAGCAAAGTTGGGTCTTATCCACTGGGTAGGGCCTAACTTGCTGATTAGTAGAGGTCTCAGTGCCGGACTCCTCGTCGCTTCATCAGGCTAATGGAGCAGACGGCTGCGTATGACAGTGTTTCTCCATTAATCCCTGTGGAGCTGACGGAAATGGCCGAGCACTGTGCTTGGCGATCTACGTCAGCTCCATAGAGATTATTGGAGCAGAACAGTCATGCGCAGCCATCTGCTCCATTAGTCTGAGGAGCAGCGAGGGGTCCGACGAACACCTCGTTTTAGCAAACTGCATGAGTCTCAGCACTGAGACCCCACTGATCAGCAGGTTAGGCCCTTAAGTATAGTAAATAATGTTGAGTGGACCTAAACCATAAAGTTTGGACCTATACCCAACCCTGCGAGTTTGAGGTCTCTTAAGTTAGCGTGTGTATCATGAGGTTTTGCAGCAGAGGAGGTATCTATCATGAGGTTCTGCAGCAGCTGACGTTTGTATAATGAAGTTCTGCAGCAGCTGACGTTTGCATAATGAGGTTCTGCAGCATCCGAACGGGTCCAATCGTCCATAGTGAATATAACCGATAACACTCTAACACGGTTATTTGTGAACCAGGATAGCTGTTTGTCGTGGAGTTCAAAGAGGTAAAGCAAGGCACCACAAAGCTTTTAATATACTTTCATATTTCATTTACAAGTTAATATATTTTTAATATTTCATACTGTCCATAAAGAGGCTAAATTGATCAATATTATATAATTAAATAATTTTGATTTTGGTTGCTTTCAGCTTTGAATTCACTAACTATTTTGTCAATAAGTCATTTTTTTTGCATAACAGTAGCTGTGTTTTTGCATTTTAGGACAAATTAAATTTTCCAGTTCCCCACAACACACCAAGTGAGCAGTATAGACAAGTTACATTTTGCAATATCAAGTTACCCAGTAATTGCAGGCGCTTAACTTCAGTGGTGGCAGCCATAGCAGCAGCTATGGTGCCCGCAGTGTCATGGGGCCCCGTCATCCGATGTGACACTGAAGAATGAAGGATATCCAACACTATATACATATTATGCTGCACATTGTACAGCATAATATGTATATATCATATGTGTGATGTGCATATGCTATATGTGTATATGGTGTATATATACTGAATTAGTGTGTGTGTGTGTATAGTGTACATCCGTGTGTGTATATATGTGTGTTTGAATGTATAAATGTGTGTGTATGAGAGAAGAACTGTATGTTCATGTATAGGTATATAAATGTGTATATAATATATACACACACATATTACACATACATATACATATATACATACACATACATATTATATATATATATATATATATATACATATATCTAATATGTATATTTTTAAAGGAACTCAACCACTCCAAGAACACAAAAAACCCTAGAAATATTCCCCTCTGCTCCTCTCCATCTTGTTCCCGTCGCTGTCCGTCGCTAGTCTTGACACGCCAGGATCACCAGATTTCTTTTCTAGGTGATCCTGGCATGTCAAGACTAGTGATGGACAGTGCTGGGATCAAGATGAAGAGGAGCAGAGGGGAATATTTCTTGTTTGTTTTTGTGTTTTTGGAGTGGTTGACTTCTTAAGTGGTAAGGGGGGCCCCATTCAGAGATCTGCAATGGGTCCCTACCTCTCCTAGTTACTCCCCCGAGTAATTGTTTCTCTTTTTTTTGGTAGCAATGGTTCCTCAGGTATGTCACGTCCACTTCCTCTTCAGAGAAAATATTCCCTTTCTCCAGAGTAGTAATTTAATATATAAGAAATGTACCTACTGTTAGCAATATTTGTTCGCTGGTACAATGTTTGGTTTATGAATTCAGTATCTTCCTTATATTATCTCTGCTGCAAGATATTTAGTCACATTGTCTCACTTATGCATAATCCAACAACCTAGGTGACAAATAGCCTTCTATATTTACCAAGCAGAGATATAGAGAGAGCATACTGTATTAGCAGCTGAATCTACAAACACCAACGTCAATCAAACTGCCTGGCAATAGACCATATTTCTTGTCACTAAGAGGCTTACTGAAAAGAATCTGTGCCTAATTCTCTTAAACCTTGCAGGTCAAAAGGTTTTGAAATTATTTTTCACACCATTTCTTTGCTTTGTCAACAAGCCTTAGTACTTTTTAGCATATAAAAAAAATCCTTGCTAAGGGTGTACTTTAATAATAGTGTTTTATACCAATAAAGTGTGAGCAAAGAGAATCTGCCCTGAAGTTAATTTCGGTGTAGCACAATTAAATAAACAGTGTAACATATTTTATCATTTGGACAGTGTTGGAAGTGGACCACCCTTGTTTATGATATCAACTGTTCCTTCTACGATGATAGAATAAATTATGGTGCTTTTTAAGATTACATTAGCATCTGTAATGTTAGTGGTGTTTATTAATGTTGTAGTGACTGCCAAATACTTCGGGAGTTGAGGACGGACGGTTACGTTATTCTCACACACTCCTTGAGATCCGCAGAAAGAATTTGCATAAGCAGTGTTATTTGCAGTGGTTTAAGTCTTCCTTATTTATTTCTGTGACCAAAAAGTACAAATAAAAACAAAAAAAGATTCTGTTTATTTTGCATTTATTTCCTGTTGTTTATAGAGATAGAGCACTAGTAGACTGTATTACACAGTGCTCACACCAGCCCCAGTCCCTAGAGGGAAGAAGCCAGATTTATAGAAATCCAATTAACTTATCAGTATATTTTAGTGTGGTGGAAGAAACTAGAGAACCAAGAACAAACCCCCACAAAGATGACAGTTCTCAAATTCCTCTAAAACTGTCCACTGTCCACTGTTTGTATGTCTTCAGTTTATGTGTCTGTGGTAAAGATTTAAAGGGGTTGAGAATTTTACTCCAAATTTTCTGTATTGTGTATGGGCAGGATATTAGGTAATTTACCAATCGAAAAAAGGCTCCTTATTCTAGATGTTTGAATAGACCATTACCTAGTCATGTTCCATGTAGACATTCTTCCTTCTTTTTTCTACTGAAGGTGATTTGCCAATATACATCAATTGATAGTTCTATGCTGCTTTTTTGATATGTAAAATAAAGCCCCTGTTCAGAAATGTCTTCATCAACTGCCATTCCTTAGCATAAAATGGCTGCAGATGGAGGGTCATATGATCCTAACTGTCCATGACCAGTCTACCTTCCAGGACATAAATATTGTATTCCTAAATACTATCGTAAGGTCATTGGTCGGTAGATTGGTCATAGACACTTAGGACCCCATTTTATGACAGCTTCTGAGCAGATATTGGTAAGTAACCTAATATCCTTTCAAAAACATGAAATAAAGTGACCAAGTGTACCATGAAATAATTGCATTTTCTTGTGCTGTTCATTTGTCATTCATCCTAGTTACAAGCCAAGTTTTGTTTCTACTTGGAGATGTGTTCCTACACAGCCTGGTAATATCCACTCAGGGTCATACCATGCAGGGTCAGACTTCCACCTGATAACACCCCCCTGGCTTACTATTCATACATTACTATTGCCTTCAGCAACTAATTCAGAACATATAGAAATATATTGTGGTCTCCGCAAAGAAAAAACATTTCAGTAAAGGAATTATGTGAATTGTGATGTCACAGTAACAATGCTGTAGCATGTTACAGAACGCAGTAATGTCATAAGACAGGGACAAATAACAATGCTGTCACAGTAGCCACTTTAGGCGCATAGAGATCCATGACTCATGGTTCCTTGATATTTAGAAATGTAGCAATCTCCTAGTATCCTTGCAGCATTTTGTCTAATTGACAGTATAGGAAAACAAAATTGCAATTTTGCTACTTTTTGCAAACCCAATTAAGCCAATTTACTCCGGACTTACCATGTGGATTTTGAGATTGTAACTGGATTGTGACTTTTCAAAAAGTACCAAAATTAGGCACCCTCTTTCTCTCTTTCTTTCTCCTTCTTTTTTTTCCATTTAACACAAAAATGGAAAATACAAAAATACTCTCTTCTTCACCTTCAGTAGCATCAACAGGCACTTAAGGAGCTGACTGACCCTTTATGGAGTATGTTGGCCTTAGACCCACCAGAATCTCTTGAGTGAAACCACCCATTTCGATAAGTGTATAATGCGGTTTGTAGCAAGTGTTTATACTTGGAATTTACATCAGGCATCCATTTAAGCCTGCCAAGTTTTAGATTAAGAAACACAGGTGGAAGAGCACTGAGCTGTGATCATTGCAGCACTACTCAAGAGCACAGGAAAAAATAAGGAAGACGCAAATAGTTGCAATTCTGTGTTTATTTTTATAAACATTTCACTTTCACACATGGAACATGATCTTAAAAGTCTGACCTTAAGACTCAGTAATACTTCAAGCCATCTTTATTACAGTGGTTCCCTAAGTTGGTTTAAAAGTCCATGTTCCCTTTCAAGCTTAAATTTAGTTAAAGGGGTATTCCCACGAAGACAAGTTACTCTGGATAACAAAATAACACTTTCTCTAATTTACTGTTATTACTGTTCTGCAAAAACGCAGCATTTCACAGATATAAGTCCAACCTCTCTCTTTCATTCCTGCTGTACACAATTTCAGTTGCCCCTAGACACGACCCTGTAACTTCTGACTGAATCCTTAATAATGTGAAAAAATAAAAAATTAAATTAGCACTTGGATGTCTTTCACTATGGTCTCCATATTGTTTACCAGTTACGCCAACTTAGGCAAAAAAAAGGGCCCCCAGACTTGCTGGGGCGCCTAGCTCTCGTGTCCATCTGGTGGCAGCGGATACATCAGGAGTCTCCTGTCTGCCGTAGAATTTGGCTTTCACTCCTAAAAGTTTGTAGGCTGTAGCGAGTGTGCAGTTGTCGGACAGGAATGCCCTTCCAAGCGCTCTTGTCAAGGATGTGATGTAAAGGGGGAAATGATCACAATTACTGTTAGTTTGCCAGTAATTGTGATTATTTCAGGGCTTGTACATAAAAAAACTGGCGAACAAGTCCTCATGACTGTCCCCCATTATATGAAAAGTGAGCTAAACCTCGTATGAAATACTCTTATGGTCAAGTGTGCATGTGTTCAGAGAGGGGTAAAAGCTGCTTCCAGATGTCTTATGATGTGTTGAAATCCATTGCGCTTCTTTCTAGCAGCTGCCATTGCATGAGAGTTAAGAGCCTCCCACAAACATTTTTTGGAAAGAAATGTAGCCAAGCCTACAGGTTCAGCCAACATCAATATACACCTACCAAACGTTAAAACTCCTATAATCTCAGCTTTTTAACATTTTCTGTGTGACAAGCATGATAAACCGTGGACACTTACTCACAGATCCAGGCACAGTGACTGTGGTAATCTTCTTATATTTGCTATCCATGGCCTCCTACCATCTAAAATTGAAAAAAACTTTTAAAATTATACTAATGTGTCTGAGGGCTCTGGTGGGTGTTTCCAGAGCCTCTCAGTGCTGCATTGTTACAGGCTGTTGAGCAATGAGCAATGAGCTCCACCCTCTGCTCTCTCCCTCCCTCCTCTGCTTGTGTAATCTAGTGGCAGCAGGAAGTGCAGGGGATGGGAAGGAAGTATTGAAGGCTTTTTCTAAAATTAAGAAGGTGTCCAAAGTTTTATTTATTTCCTATCCTAATGGGCTACTAATTGTTGTTGTAGCAGTCCAATAGTTACATTGTTAGACTGGTATTATCTAATGTACATAGTTTCAAGGCTGCTTCATACTTAAGGCAATTCCTGTAATGTAAGTTTCACCACTTCCCGAAGTCTACAAGGATTATCCCTCCAGATGCTCTACCCTGAGACACCGTTAACTTCACCATTCCTGCGCTACTTATCCATAGAGGGGTCTACCAGTTTGTAAGCACTGCTCGTCCTCTCTTACTTACTAATTAATTTTCACATGAAAATGTTAGTGAGCTTTTGATAAGTTGGAAAAAGGAGGTTTGCCTGTCAAGTAGGACAAAATGAAGCTGGTTGATAGGATGGTGAGATTTTTTATTATTGGCTATTAGATTTACTGGGTTTTTGGAATAAGCAGCTGAAATTTTGATTGGTAACTTTGCATGGGATTTAAACTACCATAGCTGGGATTTTTTTTTTAAGTTTCAATGGTAAATAGTATAAGTTCATTATTACAATTCATATTTGGAGTTGATTAATATGATATATGAATATATAAAATGTTATTAGTGAAAAATGTTAATGGTCTAATACTCTGTATACCATGTTCCTGAAATGCCATAAAAGGGAAGTTTGGGAGAGCCAGGGAGAGCCAAAGCGGTAAAACAGAGGTTTGGGTGTTTGATCCCTTGCCTCAAGTTTTATTTCAATAGATGTTTGAGTTTACCTTTGGGAGTCAAATGAACACATTTGAAAACGTTTAAATATTTTATTTATGTCACAATTCTGTTCCACTTTATCTAGTTCTCCCCTGGGACACACCACAAACTGCTGGTAGGGAGCCACTTAAAAATCAGTGGAATTTTTCAGATACTAGACAAAGGCATTTTTGAAATTAACATGCCAGAGGCTATTGGAACCCATCAGCATGTAAAAAATTACCTTTGTGTTCACAAGTTCCCTTTAAAAACTCCTTCAGGAATTAAGAGTGCAACAAATAATTTTCAAATGTTTTACTTCTTCTTTTAAAATAAAATGCACCATGACTG
The DNA here is from genome assembly GCA_019512145.1 of Engystomops pustulosus. Lineage (NCBI taxonomy): Eukaryota > Metazoa > Chordata > Amphibia > Anura > Leptodactylidae > Engystomops > Engystomops pustulosus. The sequence continues at coordinate 89,751,182 of CM033641.1, read as the reverse complement.
ACAACCCTACTCTGTTATAGACCTTTGTTAGGAAACAGCTATAAGTAGGCATCAGTACTGTAAGAAGAAAACAATAGACATACACAAGTGTGCAAAACATCGTCACTGAAAACAAAGAGCTCTGTCCCTTGGATAACTAGCAATTTGTATTTCCTTTGAAGATGATCTTGAACACAGACATGAGCTTTGGAAAAGGCTGTTTTTCTTAAGTGTGGAACACATGTTTATTTGACTGATGGCTATCTGTCCCAACCCCCATCCACACCTACACTTCACATTGTTTAATCTGTATATGTTTTCCATATAGAAAAAGTAGAAAACTACTTCCAGACACCTTTGGTAGTTGCTTATCTTCCCATAGAGCGAATGGATCAGGCTTGTTAAAATCTAACAGTTAAATTCTGATCTTGAATCGCATTGTCATGTCACCATGTGGACAGTTTTGGCGGAGAGGCAGCCAAGGGCTAAAGGAGTTTTTAAGGTTAGAAATTAAATTCAAAAAGGTCCCCTTTTGATTTGGATACCCTAGTATTGTACACCCCACTTAATTCCCATGTTTTTTCATGTCTCTGTCGTGTCTTGGTCACCAGTCTACCTTGTTTACTTCCCTGGCTCTAGTCTTTATTGTTTCCAGTGTTACATTTCAACAAAGCTATCATGCATTGGACTAGCCCTTAGGGAGACCTCCACTCACTGCACCACCTCCCTTCCTTGTTTTATCATTCCCTACTTCATATCACAGGCTGCTATCAGTTCATGTCTCACTTTAACTTTATTAAACCTTGTTTACTCTCTTCTTGCATCATTTCAAATTCCCAGCAAAGTGTCCTCCAACCTTATCAGTCCCGGTCCCATCCCTCAAACCATTTACTGTCCTTTAGCAAAGTGTCTTCCTAATATACAATGCTTAATAACCAAGCTCTATGCCTTGCAGAGTGTCGCCGACCATCACAAAAATTCCCAAAGCTACTAGAGCCACAGTCAGGTGGCACGGGAATGCATACAATATGTCCTGCCACCAGAAGTTCGATTTGAAAACATCCCAAGCCAATCCCACGTGAGGCGGGAAAGCATACAACATTAATGTAGGAGGGCTGAAGCAGCGTGTTTAGCATATCTCCAATCACTTCAGAGGTCTGGCTTAGCTGGAAAAGACTAGACTACAGGTCACCACCGGATATGGAAAAATTTGATCTGGAGAATGTCATGTGACCACAGCTCCATAGTGCTGCATCTTATTGAGTAATTATTAGGAGATAGGGAGGATAATTCCTAGCCAACCCCTTTGAAACCTTTAGTGGCGTTTTCCAGGCTGCAACTTGGTAGCTCATTAACCAGATAAAAAGCCCTAGTCAGCCTTACCTTCACTGACAGTTATTGGATAAAACTTCCTGTGTGTGAATGCGGCCTGATATAGACTTTAGCTACCTTACATTAGCTCTATTACCTGACTATCCCTTTTTTGCATTTTCTTATTTTTCTATTGTGCTGCTATTTTGTTGTCACTTTGGCTTAGACCAGTGGTGGCGAACCTATGGCAAGGGTGCCAGAGGTGGCACTTGGAGAACTTTCTGTGGGCACCCAGGCCAACAGCCCTGCACAGAATTTCCAGACAAGACTCAAAACCTCCTCCTGCAGTCCCTGCTGCGATTAGTGCTATTTTAAAGCTACACATTGTTAGCTGCTCAGGACTACAGGAGGAGCAAGGAGGTGCAGACAATCTGCGTTATAATTGGAGCTCCTGCTATGGGCCCCGCAATTCTTCCTCTTCAGGGGACCCTGGTAGGAAGATACAATGATAATCTTAATTTCTCCTCTTTCTTTCTACTGTATTGTTGTCCTCAGGATGCCAATACAATTAAAAACCCTGACAAAACAGGTAGTAATTTGTTACTGCTTAAATTGCCATGTTGGAACTTAAAATAAGTCTATTTAAACAAGTGGGTTGGTTGTAGTTTGGGCACTCGATCTACATCACTGGCCATCACTGGCTTAGACTCAGATTTTTCTCTGGTTAAGAATTTTGTTTTGTCTCTCCTCTTCCCATTCCTTTAGCTAATTTTGTGTAGCAATGGTCGTCCAGTTTAGAAACATCATTAAGAAATTTGTCAAGAAAGAAACAGTTAAAGGTCTATGGGGTAAAATTAATTTGAACTACCAAAGTAACAGATTTATACCTCTAGTGGAAAGCAAAAGTTGTTTCATCTTATATTTTTTCTATATAAACATGTGTATTTTGAAACATGTGTAGTAGTGTATGGGGTAACTTTATGTTTAGGAAGCAATCAAATATTTCCAATTCTGTGCTTTATTTTGACCTGGCTGCTCAATGCATGTCGAAAAAGAATGATTTTGGCAAGTCGTTCTGTATTTCAGCCATCTCATTATGTGAAATGGTCCCAGAACATAAGGAATAACCACTGCTCAATTAAATGCTTTTTATTGAACAAATAAAATGCCGTTTTGGTGAGCATCAGAGTTTAGTACTTAGTTTCCATAAATAACTGGTATAGAGGTAAAAGAAATGTTCTTTTTGATGGCTACTAAATGAAGAAAATCAGTAGCAAATAATAAGTACCATTTTACCAAATCATTAGCAAATTGTATAATTTTACCATATTAAATTAGAATAAAATACATATTTTGTGAAATATTAATATATGCAGGTTAAACTAGCCAATTTGGACCTATTTTTGTCTGGAAAAAGGAAACAACTTCTTGCTTGACTTGATGATGTACAAGCGGTAGGATGATTATCCACAGTCAACACATCATTAGTGTTAGATTAAAGATGGGCATGAAAAAGGATCTCGTCATTTAGACAGCCAGGACTGCAGTATTGTAATCTCATGTGTAGATGGCTGATCATGGTGTTTGGGTCCTAGACTGTGTTTTGCTTTCTCTTAAGTCTTCAATGAACTTTGACTGCCTCCCTTTGTATGCCAACTTCAACAGCACAACATTTCCAAAGCAATGTGATTAAACATTCCAGCAGTTGGAAAGACAGCGGATAATGTCTTGTTCATATGTCAAGTCATCTTCTATTTAGGATTGGGTTACAAGAAGTATGCCACCTTTTTATTGCTAAGCACAGACTAAAAGAATTACTCCGACATGATGGCAGCAGGAACATACAGTGATACACTTATACAATACAACAAAGAAAAGGAAAGAAAAGTAAGGTACAATGCTAAGAGATGGCGGGCCCTTGGGGCAAATGTATATGTAAATATAACAATTACAATTTGCAATAAAAAGGGTAGATTTTTTTGCTTAGGTATATATTTCTACAGTAAGCACATCTTCTACAAGTAAATCTCAAAGTGTGTCTGTATTAAGTAAAAAAAAGATTATTGTTAACATGCTGGTGAATAAGTGTCACGGCTGACAGGTGGCCTGGTGAAAAAGGAGCAATAACTTTTCGAAAGTTAAAAAAATGACCATAGTGGTACACAGTGGTACAGCTGAATGCTTATTTGTGTACAGCACCTACAGTATGTGCACACAGTAACTTCTGTATACGAAAGTGGACTCGAGTTGGATGAAGCCCTTTAGTCCCAGGCTGCAATGGTGAACTGTAAGGTGTCTACAATAAAGTTCTATTGATAATTCATCTTCACATGACAACCCAAATTTTTGAGAATCCTTTTGTCACAAAAATGTTTTTTTGGTGAATTTTCAAGTCATCATACTCATATTGAATGTTAGTTAATTGCAGAATTGTAGCATATAAACCCAGTCAAGGATTTCCGTAACTATTGTAAGTATGGACCTGGTGAATGTTTGTGTACTTTGATGCTAGTGATAATCTCTGTTGATGCAATAGAACATTTCAAAGTCATTTCCAGCTTCAGATTAAGAAGAGAAATGGTAAAGATAGAAAGTGGAAAATATTTTGTTGTCATGAAATACAGTAGTCAGATCCTTCAGCCAAGGCCTGGTAACCCAATCTGTGAAGTTCTAAATAGGATTCATTGTAAGTGATAATTCTAATGTGGTCACAGCTCTTGCTTTAGGTTACTTAGGTCAACAGAAATAATAACTTATTTGGGCATGATGTCATATCTTATTAAATGGTTACAAATTGATGATTAGGCATATTAAAATCTATTAAATTCCTTGTCAAACTTTGCATTGTTAGTGTTGATGATTGCATTTGTTTCTGTAGTAATCATTTATGCTTCTGTACAATGAATGTTCTTCATTATCATAATTAATTAAAGATTAAAAGACTCCAATCTTTTAATTCCATTTTTACTATAGACCTGATATTGATTGTAATGGTTTCAAGCAAAGATCTGAAAAAAGCCTTCATATACATTTAAAGAGACGTGGAAATTACTAAAGAAACCACAACCAGTACCTTATCAAAGGTACAAAACTAGTCTTTTACTACACTCTTTGCCTTAAAGGCGCAGGCACTCTTTATTCAAGTATATCTTGAAGCAGGCAAGGTTGGCTTGGGGTGGTGGTTGAGCCCATCTGCTCCAAGGTTTGCATTCATGCACAGGGGTAGAAAGGGGCCTGCCAAGAATGTTTACGGACAAAAAGCTGCCATTGGCAGAGAAAATACCCATATCCGGACAAAAAAAAATGTGTGTCTTATTGTAAAACGTCACTTTTATTAAGCGTCAAATTAAAAAGGAGAAAAAATGTGTGTAGAATCATTGCTACAAAATTGCTTTAAAGAGTGGAATTTTAAAAGCACAGTAGAGTGGGCTCAATGGGTCAACGAGGGGTATCGCTCCCTATTAGAGTATCGCATTGATATCATGCATGTAGACTGAGGTCTTCTAGGTAACGTTATAGCGTATGAGCAAAGTATGAGACTCCGCTGGATTTACAGCATAGGGGGTTGCTATTAGGTAGCTTGGTATCCAGTGTGGTAACTGGGTATTCACCTAACCTCAATCTACATAGGTATTATATTGTATAGATTGAGATGGACATCTCACTGATATCTATGTATAGGAGTAGATGGACCAATCGCTACTATCCCCCTATAAGTGTATATGGGTTGGTCATAAACAATGACCAGAGCCCTACACAATAGGAGTCAGTGAGTAGATGACATACTACTAATCAAGCTATGTCGTATCTGAGAGGTACATGCTAACTGATTATATGCTGTAGAATTGACCCAGAGCCTATCTATACTGCTGGTTAAAAATAAATTACACAAAAGCCCCCCCGACATGTTTCACCAGCAAGCTGGCTTCATCAGGGGTAGGGCTATTAGTGTCAGCGGCGAGACAACGCCGGACATATAAAGAAGAGTCTCCTCCCTCTTACCATTCCAAGAACCAATAAAGAAAAGGAATCGTAGGATACCTCCCAAAAACAGTGGCTGATAGGTCCGATAGTGGTGACGTCCTCCTAGGGTGGCGGGCACCATCGTAGTGGTGACGTATCGATCAATGCAGTAGGTCAGCTGATCAACATGAATCAGCTGACTATGTCAGCTGACAAACTAGTTGTCGTCATCGGAGTAGCGCTTGTCTGCGCATGCTCCTGGACTTAGTTATCGTCCACGGAGCAGCGCTTGTATGCGCATGCTCCTGGACTTAAAGTAGTTAGCTGAGTATGCCGCTGGATCTGCGCCTGCTCGGAAACTTAGATTCAGGTAACGAAAGTTCTGTCATTGAGAATTAAACCGACAGATATGGTACCCATATGCATACTCATCTGACGGAAGAACATGAAAAAATGTATATTATGATATAAGATCAGCTGACCTAAAAGGTCGGACACTTAGAATTTGTATAATTGAAAGCAAATTGCCAGAAGTAGGTCAATTTATACAAGAACTAGGAAGGGAGGTAAGTATATATTAGGGAGTCATGAGGAAAGGAAGGGAGAGGGTAGGTTAGCATCAATAAAGCACTGTAGCAACAGTTAATCAAAAGAATATATTGTTTTTTACATTTTTAGAGGGTGTATTGAAGTAGAATCAATGTAGAGAGTGATGTATACTCGAGCATGTTCGTTAAAGATAAGCAGAGAAGGTGAACCCCTCATTCAAACCCTTTGGGCTCAGGGACCTCAACCTGTAAATCCATCTGGCTTCCATTTGTAGGAGCTTGCGATCGATATTTCCTTGACGTGGTCCAGACTGGACCTGATCGATGGCCCAGAATTTAAGGGTATCAGTCTTGCTTCCATGATGTAGTCTTATATGTCTGGAGATGGGAGTGTCCTTACTAGTTGTAATGGAGCTAATATGACTAGATATCCTCCTACGTAGTTGTTGTATAGTTTTGCCCACATAGATACGTGGGCAGGTGCATTGTGCTACGTAAACAACTGCTGTGCTTCTGCAATTCAGGAAGCGCTTAATTGTGATGATGTCTCCGTTGGCCGGGTTTGCAAATGATTTGGTTCTGGGCATGTACGAACAGAAAGCACAGGAACCACAGGGAAAAGAACCAGGAGTTGTGTTAATGGGTCTTTGAATTGGTGTTGGGGTATCGCTGAAATGGCTATGTACGAGGAAGTTTTGCAGGTTGGGACCCCGTCGATAAGTTATGGTCGGTCTATGGCTCAATCTAGTACTCAGGTCTGGATCCGCTGTAAGAACGGGCCAATATCTACCCATGATCTTTCTGATCGTTTCGGCATACGCATCGTATGTGCCGATACATCTGATCACTTGTTGCATAGGTTGTTGTTGTTTATCCTTGAAGAGTGTATTTCTCTCCGTATGTTTAGCTTTGGCATATGCCTTATAGAGGCATTTTTTAGGGTATCCCCGGCTCCTAAATCTCTGATACAAAGTATCACATTCCTTCTTAAAGGACACTTCGTCAGAGCAGTTTCTGCGCGCTCTTAAATACTGGCCGATGGGTATGCCGGTTTTGAGGGATAAGGGATGCCAACTATGCCACTGAAGCAAGTTATTCGTGGATGTGGGTTTGTGGTAGATATCGTTCCTGAGATGTCCTTGTGCATCGATGTAGATGGTTAGATCCAGAAAGTTTATGTGGGTGTCATTAATCTCCAATGTAAATTTCATGCCAATATTGTTGTTATTGAGTACTGTAACGAATTCCTCAAACAGATATTTTTCGCCTTCCCAAAAGATAAGTACATCATCAATGTACCTTCCCCAGTACACGATGTGTTGGGTATATTTAGTACATGCCTCAGAAAAGACAATGGTATCCTCCCACCATCCAAGAAAGAGGTTGGCATATGAGGGCGCACAAGTCGCCCCCATTGCCGTCCCTCTAACTTGGTGGTAGAAGGAACCCCTGAACAGAAAATAATTGTGTGTGAGCACAAAGTTTAAAAGCTTCAACAAAAAACGATTATGTTCTTTAAATTGTATTCCCTTCGTATTTAGGAAATAGGCCACCGCTTCTAAGCCTAGGTGATGGGCAATGTTGCTATACAAGGATTCAACATCCAGGCTGGCGATGAAGACCCCAGGGGTGAATGTTAGATCCTGTATCTTTTTGATGGTATCTTTCGTGTCTTGTAGATACGAGGGGAGGGCACACACAAAGGGCTGTAACAACTTGTCTATATAGATGCTGCATTGTTGAGTCAAGCAGTCACATCCGGAGACAATAGGCCTCCCTGGGATGGGTATTCGCCCTTTGTGCACTTTCGGTAGTGCATAGAATGTAGCTACCGTGGGTCGTTTGTTGAGGAGAACCTTGTACTCATCATCACTCAGCAGAGAGTCATTTTTGGCCTCCATTAGGAGTTGTTCCAATTCATTGATGTATTTGGATGTGGGATCAGTACGGAGAATCTCATAGGTGTGTCTGTCAGAGAGTAACCTCTGAACCATGTCCACATAGTCCCTCGTGTCCATTATAACAGTGTTGCCCCCCTTATCAGAGGGTTTCACTATTATATCAGGATCCGCCTGTAGAGCTTCCAGTGCCTGGACTTCCTCGGCACTTAGATTCTTAAATTGTTGCTTACTGTCCAATTTAAGCTTCTCGATATCATTAGAGACAAGTTGTACAAAAGTCTCTATGTTACGGTATTTCGAGAAAGGCGGCGTGTGTTTGGATCTGGGTCTCATGTCTGTAAGTGGGGCTTGGATCCTAGAGGGACCTGAGATATTTTCTTCCTCTAACGTGAGGAGTGCCTCAAGTGCTTGGGTTTCCCTCTGTTTTAATTTTTTCTTATCAGTTTCTTCCTCTGCGTGCATCTTATGTAGTGCTAACTTGCGGGCAAATAGGTTAATGTCTTTAATCCACAAGAATTTGTTACTAAGGGGAGTAGGAGTGAAGATAAGACCTCGTTGTAATAGTGCAAGTGTTTGTGAAGAAAATGTCTTAGAGGACAAATTCATAACCAAATTCTTTGGGGGATTTAGTGTTTCAAGTGCCATCATTTCCCGTTGTACCCCCATTTCTCCCTGTCCCTGAGTTGAACACCCGGGATTTGTGCTCCTAAAAAAGGAGACGGAAAGGACGTGGTCGTCAAGTGCGGTATAATGGACGTTTGTGTATTGTGTATTGGTAGTTGTGTCAAGGGTAAAGTTGCGCCTGTGGACAGGTTTTTGGATTGTGTAGTTATGGTGTTCACAAGACTGTGTTGGCTGGTGAGTGGTACTGCAGAGGTAGAAGAGGAGGAATATGTACCCAATATCGGGGAGGCACTCGTTTCTAGACATGGTGACACTACTGTGGTACGGGCTGAAGTGTTATGACTCCCTGCAGGTCTCTTATATTGGGGTGATTTACGATTTCTGTAGTTTTTTCGTTTCGTACCCCCTTGTGAGATGGATTTGGCTGATCCTATATCTTCCGTACTTGAGAACTCAGACTCAGATATGTCTGTATAGAGGGGTTTGGGATTATGATTTTTATTATTACGTCTTTGGGTATTTTTACGGAGGTATACTTGACCTGTTTCAAAGTCCCTCCTGTCCCTCAAGTATTTCTGATGTTTCTTTTCCTTAATGTCTCTAGTTAGGGTATCGATATGTTTCTGTAATTTGATTTCAAATGATGAAAATTCAGGATGCTGGTTGAACACCTGTATAGCCTGAACTTCTTTTTGAAGTTTTTCTTGCAATCTACGTAAGTTGTTCTTTTCGTAGGTGCAAAGATATTCGATCATGCGTAGAGAGCTCTCAGTTAGAATGGTCTGCCAGCCTCTAGTGAACTCAAGGTCGTCTTGGTGTGAATTGGGGGTTAGCTGTATTCTTAGTCCCCTGTATACCAATTTCTGGCTCAGGTACGTTTCAAAGCTAACTACTTCCCAGCTTGCTCTTATGAATTGTTTATAGGTCTTGCCAAGGTCATTAAAAGCTAGATGTATGTTGCTTTGATCAAGTCCTCAGTAGAGAAGACCTGCGTGGCCTGTTGTGCAATGCTCTCAAGGTTAATCACCTGTGATAGAAAGCCGGCCATGTCCAGCTATAATGTATACAAAATAGGACACAGACGTAAAGGCTGGATTGCTTACAAAGTTGGGGTCAGAGGGTATATGAATATATGAAATAGTAATAGAGTATACACCACACTCTTATATTTCTCTAGGGTAGAGAGTGGGACAGGTAGATCCCTAGGTCCTAGTATGGAGAAATTAAACTCCCAGAAGAAATTAATTATATTACAAAAAAATGGACCAATTGTCACAGCAGGGAGTTTATTACGCAAACGGACAAAAAGCTGCCATTGGCAGAGAAAATACCCATATCCGGACAAAAAAATGTGTGTCTTATTGTAAAACGTCACTTTTATTAAGCGTCACACGTCTGGACCTGTTAAAGGTGAAGTTTTAACCAAAATAACCCTCCCTTTTGGTACCATGCCAATACGACATAACTAAGGTTTTAACAGTTTAGTTCTTCTTCATACAAATTGTATATTACTTAGTCTTCCACATAACACAAACACTGATAGAGATATGTGGAACTCATACTATACACCATGCACAAGTGACTTGCAATACTATGCCTACATGATTTAGCTTAAAAAACAATTATATGCCTCATATATATACATTGGTAACAATTTGAGATCCAGAATATTTCATGATTACTCCTGTGACATGTCATACTAGATCCAGTTCTCCTTCTATTCTTGACTCCACACAGTGATCTAGTGTGAATCCTGTATCTGGTAAATATTACGGCTTTTAATAATTGTTATTGGTGAATGGCAATTGTTTTTTGCTTATCTTTGCGGCTTGTATTCTGATGTGTGATACTCTCACCTGCACTCGCCTCATGTGTTTCTAATCATGGCTGTTACTTGCAGAGTGTAAAGCTATTAATCAGTCCTTCTAAGGAAAGTGTTACTTTATCTACAGGTTCAACAGATGCTGATCCTACCATCATCAATCTAATATCACTTTCTTAGACAGGTAACACTTGCACTATGGTGTAATTTTTGTGGTGTCAAGACGATATTATATCTAGACAGTTTATAGTTGTGACAGTCTATATAATCATCTCATCATGAGCAAATTCCATGCCTTCCAAGAATCTTCCTGCCCTCTGCCCATTTGGTCATTAGACACTTTGTTTGCCAAACCATCCAATATGAAAATGATTGTTCCACACTGTGGCCAAGATAGATTATTGGATGTGCTACATGGAATAAGCTGCCACCATGGGCAGTGAGTTTCAGTTAATTGTCACATTTTAGCAGATCTTCCATTATAACATCTTACTGTAATGCATGGGTTGACAACTATATTGAGCACATGGCAAAGGGCATTTTCTAGTATACTGATTGTTCAAGATCAACAGTGAAGGTGGCAGCTGGATATACAGCTATTTAAATATATGGATGTGAATCCCTCGCTTTGGTACAGCACCAGGAAATAATAGTGCTGCATTAATTAACAAACTAAGAAGTCTTTTTAAACTGCTTTATGATGAAGAACATGCTTGTCCTAATCAGCAGGCTTTGTTCATTAGTATGAGCATTCTTGTCTGGTGATCGGCCTGAGTGTCAGCACAATCAGACTGGTCTCTGATGCATTGCAGAGTTGCTTTCCAGGGCAGTTTAACCTCTTAATTCGCAATCATGTAATAATACAGGATGGTTCCAGCTGCCATCCTGTGGCCCCCTCAATTTTAATTGCATGGTGCCAATGGGGTTGACATGGCAGTCGAGGTTATAGACTACTAGGTTTAGTCAAAATGTTCACCCTGCGCTTTCCAAAATACCTATTAGCCACTATCTACAGAACATTGTCTTCTGGCTGCAGTGGCAGTTTGAAACCACCACAGCACAACTTCTACGCAACCACTTTAGCTCATTTTCTATTTCACACACAGCTCATTAATATGAGCTCTGAGCTTTGATTGTTACTATAGGCAATGGTATAAGAGCGTTATGCATGAGGTAATACAGGGCCAGCTACAGGTTTAAGTAGACCCCTGGGTGACAGAGCATTCGTAGCCCTTTTACAGTGAACTCACTACAGCAATAAAATTCAGAAACTAAACAGTATCCGGTTCCCCTGTTTATTATACTAAACAGCCCCTCATGGTTATTTTATATAAGCCCCTCTCAAACCCATTGATTAATTAGATACAACACCCCACCACACCCTGAGGATTCCTTATGTATAGCCTTATGTGGGCCCCCCCAGCAACTCTGGGCCCCGACACTTGGCCAGGTATGCCCAGTGCTGGCAACGACCCTGAGGTAATATTGAAGTAATAGGATAGATATATAGATAGAAAAAGATAGATAGATAAAAATAGATACTCGAGTATACTATATACTCGAGTATAAGCCTAGTTTTTCAGCACAAACAATGTGCTGAAAACCCAAACTCGGTCTTATACGTCGAGTAAACAAAATATAGGTTTTACCAGGTTTTTGTGGTAAAATTAGGGGCCTCGGCTTTACTTGGGTTGGCTTATACTCAAGTACATACGGTAGTTTGATTAGGTCATAGATACATATAGATAGACAGAGACTGGTAGATAGCCAGAGATAGAGATAAATAGATAAAGTTAGATTTAAAAATTTCTTTTAACATATTCTATTTTATTATAGCTAAGAGCAGCTTCGCAAAGCGGAGGGCTATAGCTAATTTTCCATATAAGTCAACTTTAGGTCCTGTTATATATTTCCCCTCATTATTGGTGTTTACCAGCTACTAGACCATTTTCAACTCATAGTGCAATTCCTTTTGCTTAAAAAAACACAACAATTCCAACAATGCCAACAGTAATTTAATAGCCTAAAAGAAACCTGTGAAGACCATCAGAAGCAACATACACACACAGGTGTCAATATTTTCTGAGCTATGGCTTCCTGAAGACTCAGACGACTGGCGTGCAACAATAAATTATTACTGTGCTGTCGAACTGTCCAGACTCCTGTCATAAACGCACATGGTTGCAATATGTTTATATGATGTCGCAAGTATATGTATGATAGGTAACGTGTACATTAGTATGTCTGTCACCTATCATGAATCAACAAAGTAACTTCTGATTATATTCTGAAGCCTATCTATTCATACACTAATTACTGCACTGTTTATGTATGGTAGAATTATACAACACTGTAATAATCACAAGTATAAAGTATCCTTGGCCGTTCGTGTGATTAGAAATGGCACCTGTCTTTAAATGACCATTAGCATGTTATAAGTTAATCTACTATGAACAGGCACCAAGTTACATTTACAATCTTTTATGAAGTTTTTTTAGAGCCTTAGATATACAGAATTTCATTAATATATCTATGTGAGATTTAAACTCATATAATACATTAAATTGTTTCTTTTTAAATGCAGAACGTAGAAAGACAGCTGAATAACCTGCCAAAAAATGTACAAAAGGTTTCATTATCCTTATAAATACATCGATTTATATGTCTGTGGTCTGAAAGCAACAGAGCATCTCCATATGTTAGATATGCCCTTCTATATAAAGCATACCTCCAATTCCATTATGCTGCTACCAGAGGCTACTTGACATGTTGGTGTCCCTGATGCTACTCTCAGTTTGTGTGATGTGGCAAAGCCTATCCTTTATCCTCATGTTACTGGAAATAACACTCTTGCTAATAGTAGTGGGAGAAGAAAGAAGAAAAAATAAGATTGGTGATCAGGTCTGGGTGTGCTATGTCACTTAAGGGTTGGAAGAGAGTATGTCAATGCTACTCTCCTTGTTGTTCCAAATAACTTATTTAGAGGAAATCTACCATTAATAGTAAGAAAAAGTAACTATAATTATACATAATTACCTATGGTTCTCTTCTCCTCACTCCTGGCGTTGGTCTTCTAAAGTTGACATGCCAGGATCTCTGTATAAAAAAGAGTTACAAAAAGAAACCAGGAGCACACGGGCACAATGTCGATGTCGGTTCTTAATCTTTCATGCATCTCGCGTGTCATCACCTCTCTCTCCTGTACTGGGAGGGAGGTCCCGTGGGGGTGTGAGGGAGGTGTGAATTAATGGCTCCTGCACGATAGATACCTCCCTTTCCATGTTGGAGACAGAGGTGATGCCACATGAATAATTAGCAGCCCGGAAGGCGGGACACTCAAATCCCCATGTGCTCTGAGCTGCTTTCTATAATTCTTTTTTACAGCGATCCAGGTGTCTCAACGTTAAAGGAAATCAACCACTCAAAAAAAACCTTGAAACCTACTTCTCTCATTACTCTTCTGGCCACCGGATCACCAAGCTAAGAAACATATAATTAGCAGCAGGGAGGGCAGCAACAATATGTCTGGCGCTCCAACTGCTAATTATGCACGCCCTCGCCACCTTCCTCTCCCTTTCTGGAGTCAGCGAGAGGCATAATTAGCAGCCCGGACGTCAGACATCTTGTCCCCATGCTCCATACTACTAATTATAAGTTTCTTTTCAAATGATCCCAGCGTGTCAAGACTAGCAATGGACAGTGCCTGGATCAAGATGAAAAGGGGAGGAGTATTTCTATTTTTTTGTGTTTTTGAAGTGGTTTTTCTTTTTTTAAAGAAGACCAGCACCAGATCGAGGAAAATAGAACTATAGGTAGTATGTATGGTTTAATTTTGGTTAATATTAATGGTAGATTTCCTTTACAACCAATACAGTGTAACCTGACAATCTGTTGGGTGCCAAACATTCTTGGCATTAACAAAAAAATGGACCAATTGTCACGGCAGGGAGTTTATTACGCAAACGGACAAAAAGCTCAGGTACGTTTCAAAGCTAACTACTTCCCAGCTTGCTCTTATGAATTGTTTATAGGTCTTGCCAAGGTCATTAAAAGCTAGATGTATGTTGCTTTGATCAAGAGGTAAGTCCTCAGTAGAGAAGACCTGCGTGGCCTGTTGTGCAATGCTCTCAAGGTTAATCACCTGTGATAGAAGCCGCCATGTCCAGCTATAAGGTATACAAAATAGGACACAGACGTAAAGGCTGGATTGCTTACAAAGTGGGGTCAGAGGGTATATGAATATAGAAATAGTAATAGAGTATACACCACACTCTATATTTCTCTAGGGTAGAGAGTGGGACAGGTAGATCCTAGGTCCTAGTATGGAGAAATTAAACTCCCAGAAGAATTAATTATATTACAAAAAAATGGGACCAATTGTCACAGCAGGGAGTTTATTACGCAAACGACAAAAAGCTGCCATTGGCAGAGAAAATACCCATATCCGGACAAAAAATGTTGTGTCTTATGTAACCGTCACTTTTATTAAGCGTCAAATTAAAAAGGAGAAAAAATGTGTGTAGAATCATTGCTACAAAATTGCTTTAAAGAGTGGAATTTTAAACACAGTAGAGTGGGCTCAATGGGTAACGAGGGGTATCGCTCCCTATTAGAGTATCGCATTGATATCATCAGTAGAGACTTAGTCTTCTAGGTAACGTTATATGCGTATGAGCAAAGTATGAGACTCCGCTGGATTTAAGCATAGGGGGTTCTATTAGGTAGCTGGTATCCAGTGTGGTAACTGGGGTATTCACCTAACCTCAATCTACATAGGTATATATTGTATAGATTGAGATGGACATCTCACTGATATCTATGTATAGGAGTAGATGGACCAATCGCTACTATCCCCCTATAAGTGTATATGGGTTGGTCATAAACATGACCAGAGCCCTACACAATAGGAGTCAGTGAGTAGATGACAACTACTAATCAAGCTATGTCGTATCTAGAGGTACATGCTAACTGATTATATGCTGTAGAATTGACCCAGAGCCTATCTATACTGCTGGTTAAATAAATTACACAAAGCCCCCGACATGTTTCACAGCAAGCGGCTTCATCAGGGGTAGGGCTATTAGTGTCAGCGGCGAGACAACGCCGGACATATAAAAGAAGTCTCCTCCCTCTTACCATTCCAGAACCAATAAAGAAAAGGAATCGTAGGATACCTCCCAAAACAGTGGCTGATAGGCCGATAGTGGTGACGTCCCTAGGGTGGCGGGCACCATCGTAGTGGTGACGTATCATCAATGCAGTAGGTCAGCTGATCAACATGAATCAGCTGACTTGTCAGCTGACAAACTAGTTGTCGTCATCACGAGTAGCGCTTGTCTGCGCATGCTCCTGGACTTAGTTATCGTCCACGGAGCAGCCTTGTATGCATATGCTCCTGGACTTAAATTAGTTAGCTTGAGATGCGGCTGGATTCTGCGCCTGCTCGGAAACTTAGATTCAGGTAACGAAAGTTCTGTCATTGAGAATTAAAAACCGACAGATATGGTACCCATATGCATACTCATCTGACGGAAGAACCATGAAAAAATGTATATTATGATATAAGATCAGCTGACCTAAAAGGTCGGACACTTAGAATTTGTAATATTGAAGCAAATTGCCAGAAGTATGTCATTATACAAGAACTAGGAAGGGAGGTAAGTATATATTAGGGAGTCATGAGGAAAGGAAGGGAAGGGTAGGTTAGCATCAATAAAGCACTGTAGCAAACGTTAATCAAGAATAGATTGTTTTTTCATTTTTAGAGGGTGTATTGAAGTAGAATCATGTAGAGAGTGGTGTATATAACTCGAGCATGTTTGTTAAAGATAAGCGAGAAGTTGAACCCCTCATTCAAACCCTTTGGGCTCAGGGACCTCAACCTGTAATCCATCTGGCTTCCATTTGTAGAGCTTGCGATCGATATTTCCTTGACGTGGTCCGACTGGACCTGATCGATGGCCCAGAATTAGGGTATCAGTCTTGCTTCCTGATGTAGTCTTATCTGTCTGGATATGGGAGTGTCCTTACTAGTTGTAATGGAGCTAATATGACTAGATATCCTCCTACTAGTTGTTGTATAGTTTTTTGCCCACATAGATACGTGGGCAGGTGCATTGTGCTACGTAAACAACTGCTTGCTCTGCAATTCAGGAAGCTTAATTGTGATGATGTCTCCGTTGGCCGGTTTTGCAAATGATTTGGTTCTGGGCATGTACGAACAGAAAGCACAGGAACCACAGGAAAAGAACCGATGTGTGTTAATGGGTCTTTGAATTGGTGTTGGGGTTCGCTGAAATGGCTATGTACGATGAAGTTTGCAGGTTGGACCCCGTCGATAAGTTATGGTCCGGCTATGGCTCAATCTAGTACCAGGTCTGGATCCGCTGTAAGAATGGGCCAATATCTACCCATGATCTTTTGATCGTTTTTGGCAACGCATCGTATGTGCGATACATCTGATCACTGTTTGCATAGGTTGTTGTTTTTTATCTTGAAGAGTGTATTTCTCTCCGTATGTTTGCTTTGGCATATGCCTTATAGAGGCATTTTTTAGGGTATCCCCGCCGGTATCCTAAAGCTCGATACAAAGTATCACATTCCTTCTTAAAGGACACTTCGTCAGAGCAGTTTTCTGCGCGCTCTTAAATACTGGCCATGGGTATGCCGGTTTGGAGGGATAAGGGATGCCAACTATGCCACTGAAGCAAGTTATTCGTGGATGTGGGTTTGCGGTAATTATCGGTCCTGAGATGTCCTTGTGCATCGATGTAAATGGTTAGATCCAGAAAGTTTATTTGGGTGTCATATCTCCAAGGTAAATTTCATGCCATATGTTTGTTATTGTGTAGTATGTAACGAATTCCTCAAACAGATATTTCGCCTTCCCAAAAGATAAGTACATCATCAATGTACCTTCCCCGTACACGATGTGTTGGGTATATTTAGTACATGCCTCAGAAAAGACAATGGTATCCTCCCACCATCCAAGAAAGAGTTGGCATATGAGGGCGCACAAGTCCCCCCATTGCCGTCCCTCTAACTGGTGGTAGAAGGAACCCCTGAACAGAAAATAATGTGTGTGAGCACAAGTTAAAAGCTTCAACAAAAACGATTATGTCTTGTAATTGTATTCCCTTCGTATTTAGGAAATAGGCCACCGTTTCTAAGCCTAGGTGATGGGCAATGTTGTTCTATACAAGATTCAACATCCAGGCTGGCGATGAAGACCCCAGGGGTGAATGTAGATCCTGTATCTTTTGATGGTATCTTTCGTGTCTTGTAGATACGAGGGGAGGGCACACACAAAGGGCCCTCATCCGTCAGATGAGTATATCATGGTACCATATCTGTCGGTTTAATTCTCATGACAGAACTTTCGTTACCTTAATCTAGTTTCCGAGCAGGCGCAGATCCAGCCGCATACTCAGCTAACTACTTTAACGAGTCCAGTAGCATGCGCATACAGCGCTGCTCCGTGCGAATAACTAGGTCCAGGAGCAGGGGCGCAGACAAGCGCTACTCATATGACGACAACTAGTTTGTCAGCTGACATAGTCAGCTGATTCATGTTGATCAGCTACCTACTGCATTGATCGATACGTCACCACTACGATGGTGCCCGCCACCCTAGGAGACGTCACCACTATCGGACCTATCAGCCACTGTTTTTGGGAGGTATCCTACATTCCTTTCTTTATTGGTTCTTGGAATGGTAAGAGGGAGAGACTCTTCTTATATGTCCGTGTTGTCTCGCCGTCTGACACTAATAGCCCTACCCCTGATGAACCAGCTTGCTGGTGAACATGTCGGGGGGCTTTTGTGTAATTTATTTTAACCAGCAGTATAGATAGGCTCTGGGTCAATTCTAACAGCATAAATCGTCATGTCCTCTCAGATACGACATAGCTTGATTAGTAGTATGTCATCTACTCACTGACTCCTTATGTGTAGGGCTCTGGTCATTGTTATGACCAACCCATATACACTATATGGGGATAGTAGCGATTGGTCCATCTACTCCTATCATAGATATCAGTGAGATGTCCATCTCAATCTATACAATATAATACCTATGTAGATTAGGTTAGGTGAATACCCAGTTACACACTGGATACAAGCTACCTAATAGCAACCCCCTATGCTGTAACCAGCGGAGTCTAATACTTTGCTCATACGCTATAACGTTACCTAGAAGACATGCATGATCTCAATGCGATACTCTAATAGGGAGCGATACCCCCTCGTTGACCCTTGAGCCCACTCTACTGTGCTTTTAAAATTCACTCTTTAAAGCAATTTTGTAGCAATGATTCTACACACATTTTTTCTCCTTTTTATTCGACCTGACACACTAAAGAGTGGAGGATGTGCACATATACTGTATGTAAACGGATATAAAGCTGACATTGGCAGAGAAAATACCCATATCCGGACAAAAAAATGTATGTCTTATTGTAAAACGTCACTTTTATTAAACGTCAAATTAAAAAGGAGAAAAAATGTGTGTAGAATCATTGCTACAAAATTGCTTTAAAGAGTGGAATTTTAAAAGCACAGTAGAGTGGGCTCAATGGGTCAACGAGGGGTATCGCTCCCTATTAAAGTATCGCATTGGTATCATGCATGTAG